>CAUYSK010065616.1:0-21217 GCA_963575035.1 Avahi laniger
AGAAATTAATTGGACAGCTAAAAATATATATAGAAAAAAAAATTAGCCGGCCATGGTGGCTCATGCTTGTAGTCCCAGCTACTTGGGAGGCTGAGACAGTAGGATCGCCTGAGCCCAGGAGTGTGAGGTTGCTGTGAGCTAGGCTGATGCCACGGCACTCGCTCCAGGCAAGAGAGTGAGACTCTGTCTCAAAAAAAAAAAAAAAGTCCACTTTCAAACACAGCTCTGAAAATGGCTATGTAGAGAGCAGATTGAAATTAATTATGCCTAGGGAAATTTTGGAGCCATTTCAAAGCCATTGATTGAATCAACTTTCACAATTAGATTTTATCCAAATATTTGGCACTTCTTAACACGTTCAAATATTGTGAAAAATACACAAAAACACACATACAGTATATATATACACAGATATGCAGCTATCTCATACACAGAAATCATATTATATATTTTTACTTAAAATCTATTGCACAAATTATTATTCCTGTTAGGATAAAAAATTGTCTAAGCCTCTTGCTCTTCTGAGTGGATCAATTATAAATGATAGTTTTTGTTAAACCTACTGGACAGCAAAGGATGCCAAAAAAAAAAAAATCCTAAACAAACTGTTTACATAAACCTTTTCTAGGAGAGAAGGGACCTGGCCACACACAGCAAAGGGAGAAAGCATCAGATGTGGATAAGGTTAAGGAGAACCCCGCTGAAAGCAATAAATTTTGAATAGCTGCACGTGAGTGGGTCTTATCGAATACCATCCCCGGAAACCACACACATGCAGAAAACTGACAACCACCTGGCAGTGTTTTCCGTGGACTTCCACGCAGTGCGGGTGTGCAGTTCGCTGAAGGATGGAGGAAGGGCAGGAGGACCCGTCAGATGTCCTTGCAAGGCCAGGAGAGTCTCCACAGCTGAGAGATCCTCTGAAGGAGTGATGGGTCTTCTGACAAATAGCTCCCTGCAAAGGCTGTGGGTAGTGCCCCTGGGTGCATTCCTAAGAGGCTCTCCAGGTCTTAACAAAGATCAAGGCTAGTTATTGAAGTCCAGAGTGAATCCGGGGAGCTGAGAGAACATTTCCCTGAGAAATTCTAGATATTTATGTTGTGTACAGCATCTGTCCGTGCCTAAGGCTAAGCACAAAAGGGTAACATTGCTTAGACGACGAGAGAGCTTTCCCTATAGGCTTAGTAGGCATCTTCACCGAACTATCAAACACTTATATTTTTAGTGATGTGCATATCTTTCATTATTTATTTTAAGCTATTAAATTAGAATGATGCACTCTATAAAATTCAAGCCTCTATGGAGACATTCAGAATTAGAATTGAGCAAAGAAAATATATATATATATATATATATATACAGACACACACATATATGTTTTTTATAAAGCATACATATCTGTTCAAATATGTTTCTTAACCACATACACGTTAACGTATAGTTTTATAATGTTGTCTCTGTAAAGATTCGTCCTTTGTTTCAAAGTGGGAGAAAAAGCGGAGGGAAAAAGAGAAATAAAGAGGAAGAGAGATAGATACAGAGAGAAACAGTGAGAGACAATATTCAGTTGTGAATAATGTGTTCTCATGTGACAATATACTCTACTAACTCTCTCCCAGGACTGTACGTGTTCAACTTCCAGAGAAGTAATCTGTTTTATCTATTCTTGTTTTTTTCAATCTAAGACATTCCAGTTTTCATTTCCCTGACCTATAGGGCTAGCTTCGTGCTGTCTCTATTCTTCCCATAAGCAGGGATGTTTTCCCACCTTAGAAGATTTACAAGGCTAAGATGCCTAATTACCACCATCAGCATATTGGTCACTTGCTAATTGTTTCCAAAGTGCATGCATAACAGAACACCTTTATGTACCTTCTGTCATTGCATTGTGCATTTGAAATTTTTAGTTTTTTAGCTTTTTATTGCTAATTTTTTTAAATTTCAGAATATTACAGGGGTACAGATGATTTGATTTCATGGATTGCTTTTGTCCTGCTTCAGTCAAAGTTACAAGTGTGCCCATCACCCAGAGAGTGTGCACTGTACCCATTAGGTGTGATTTCACCCATCCCCTCCCCCCCTCCCACCTGCTTGATTTCTGTTGAGTTTTACGTCCGTCTGTGCACATGAGAGCTGATCAGTTAGTTCCAGTTTAATAGTGAGTACATGTGAGGTGTTTGCTTTGCCGTTCTTGTCATACTTGATTTAGGAGGATGGTCTCCAGTTCCATCCAGATTATTGCAAAGGGTATCAATTTGTTTTGTAATGGCTGACTAGCACTCCGTGGTGTACATATACCACGTTTTATAAATCCACTCATGTTTTGACGGTCACTTGAATTAATTCCACATCTTTGCAATTGTAAATTGTGTTGCTATGAACATTTGAGTGCAAATGTCTTTTTGGTAAAATGACTTTTTTTTTCCTTTGGGTAAATACCCGGTAGTAGGATTGCTGGATCAAATGGAAGGTGTTTTAGTTCTTTGAGGTATCTCCATACTGTTTTCTATAGAAGTTGTACTAGTTTGCAGTCCCACCAGCAGTGTGTGAGTGTTCCTTTCTCTCTGCATCCATGCCGGCATCTACAGTTTTGGAACTTTTCGATAAAAGCCATTCTCACTGGGGTTAGATGGTTTTCATTGTGGTTTTGATTTGCATTTCTCTGATGATTAGTGAATAAGTAGGTTTGTTGCCAAAGTGCTTCATTAAAAAAGCCAGAGGTTATTTTTTGTTTCTATCATTTTTATTTCTAACTCCATCCTCGATTTCCTGTTTTCAATATTAAGATAGTTAACCAGCGTCTATAGCCATATCTTCATATGATCAAGGCTTAACAATCTAAAGGAAAGGAGAAACTTCCCAACATCCCAAATATCCTCTCTTTGTTTAAATTCTTTTCCTTTCCTTTCATCTTGAATTCTGTAGTCAACGGTATCCTCATAAATGATTCAAGAGCCTTAACCAAAGATTTACATAGTCATGACTTCTGAATTAATTGTAGAATAAAGAGTTAACAGACTGGGATAAACTTCTGTCCAACAATCTTTCTTCCCAAGGTGTTATCTCTATAACTTTCCCTCACTACCTTTTGTACATAAAAGGCAAATCGAGATCAATCACTGTGACCTAATAAGAGCCCATTTTTCCATCTGCGAATTAAATCATCGCTGCAACTGGGCTTCCTCCTTCTCTATGAAGAACCATGTTCTTGTTTCAAAGTCCTACTCACTCACCGACCTTCTCCTGAAGGAGCCGTGTTCTTGCGGCAAATCGACCCATGCCTGCTGTGTGATCTTCAACACACTGGACTGCCGCTCAGATGAATTTATCGCATTACATCTTGCAGCAGAAATCTGTGTCTTTTCAACTCATTCCAAAGCTCGTATTCACAGAGCCCCATAAAATATTGGTTTAATGGAATTGCCTTTTAGAAAGCCTGGAACCTGAATAAAATTGTACAAAGCCTGGGTAAAATCCTTTGAACTTAAGGTCAGAGAACAATATCAACGTGGCAGTCTGAGCTCACACCTGGCATGCAATGTCGTGCAAGGAACTTAAACTCCCTGAGAACCAATTTCCTTATCTGTCCAACCAGAAAGTTAGCTCTGATCATTTTAAGGTGTCCTGCATCCGTCATAGTGGGTGCTTTTATGAACGTCACCATTCCTGAGTGAGGAGAATAACAGGATGTTAATCTTGCATGAAATCTTTTTTAAAGACGATTAAGTATTCCGTAATAAGAGACACACTTGGGTTGCGTGTGAGTGAGTTTCCTGGAAGCTGGCTGTCATATTGGCATCTATAATTTTGTGGTACTTGCCTGATAAAATGATTAGAATTTTCTCATGCTCATTTTTGACAAACTAGGGAAGTTGAGCTACACCTCCTTTCTCAGGTGCATCAGAAAATGATGGTGGGAAATACAGAATTTGAATTATATGCTCTTGCTTCTACTTCTAAGGAATGCCACTTCTGATTTGAATATTCCACTAGCAACAGAGAAATGCCTACATTTCATTAGAGGTGAAAATCTAAAACGAGAAGTTTTCTCTTCTTCCAGTGAACAGAAAGTGTGTTCTGCCTTCAGACATGCTGTGCTTTTAAAGGCCAGGACTGAAAGAAGCCACAGGTACCAAAACGATTTCAGAAATAGATGGTAGGTGATTCCCACCCATGAGTTCAGAGATTGAATCGAACCAGCCAGAGATTAATTGGCAGTGAGGAGACTGAAGATGTCAGCTGTATCCTGTAACAATGAACAATTGAATAAAAACAAAGATTATGTTTTGATTTTTTTTTTTATGTGAGCTTTTCCTTTTTTGTTGCTGTGTTGTTCTTTTTCTGTTCAGGGTGCCTCTTTGAACAAAATGACTCTCAATGAAGAGGTGTATAAATGACATTGTCGGTATCACTATAAAATTACATAATTAAGTTTGCTTCGTAAAAGAGTGCATGCCATTTACCTACCACATAACCTATGCTTCATAAATTATATGCTTCTCTTCTGAGGTTCATCACAAAACAACCAAGCTTTCAAACACAATTTTAAGGCAGGTAATATAGATTATCATCTCCTGAATTATGCTAGTTTATATTCTGCATCTTTCAAAATGAAAAAAGCATTTAAAAAAATGGGATGGGGAGGCTTAAATAGTAGACCACCAAGTGAACTTGGGAAAATAGGACGTAGTCATTACTTTACATAAAAATCACAAACATATACGCTCACCACATAACCTTAAATATGGAATATAAATCTCATATGAATTTCATTTTTTTAGATACAAAATTAAAAGCAATACAAGGTAAATGGCTTGTGAATAATTAAACAGCTATTCAAAGTCACAACGAGGCAAGAATTTGAGAAAAATAACCCCATATACTAATTATTTTCCTCAACTAGGCATGCAAACTTTAAATGTTATGCATGTGACTTTAGTGTTTGCTGTGAAGGGCTGTATTCATAAATTCAGAATTTCAATATGTCAAGCCTCCAGAATAGTTTTTTTTAATCTTGTCTAAAATAGGCCATCTTAAAATCTATATTACAAATCAATACTGTAATTTTCATCAGATGGACTGTATTTTTGTCTGATTATACTAAATTGACCTTAATGATTATATTTACAGCATATGATGTAGGCAGGGAAAACTGGGATCATTTTAGTCATTAGAAAATTATGTCTATAACACTGAAAATAATACCAAAATGCAGCCCTTTTATAAATAAAAAAACAGAGGTAGGTCTTAGCTAGAAAACATGGCAAGTATGATTTCAATGTGTAAGAAGTCAAACAATTGTACTATATTAAAATATGCACATATATTTATATTTCAATAAGCTTTTATTTAAATGGAGTGTATACAGTTCTGCTGATCTGGTTTGACTTTGTGTTTGGAAGGAAAAAATTTTAAAAAAATAAATTAAAGAAAAGTACATCTGAGAGCCAATGACGTCTTATTAATAAAAACTGTATGCAATTAATTATCCAACAGACCAGGGCCCTGTGTCAACTACAGACAACAAACTGCCTCCCATGTCAAGATAAGGAACCCTAAATAGAATGGGCATCAGAGAAGACTTTCAGGCAACTCAACTACAACCTGGAAAAGAGAAGAATTTGATGACAAGAGATAAGAATTAATATCGCTTGCAAAAGGAAGCTATGGTCAGAGACATAGTACCAAAAAAAATGAAGTTTGAGTCAAATCTTCTGTGTACCCAGAAGTATGAATCATCTTAATACATCATTTAATATTTGGAAGAAATATAAATATTACCTCTCTCTCTCTCTCTCTTTTCCAACAGAAACAGTGAATGAAGATTCTGTATCCAAACAGTTACTCCTATATTCCTCCTAGATGCAAGTTATAGCATAATTTCCCCCTGGCTTTGTAGGTGATCACACCATTATGGTCCATAAAAGCTATTTAAGGAAGTCTTTGGGGGTTCATAACGACATTAAATTAATGGGTGAGGAACGGAGACTGTTATTGTCTCTAGATCCTTTTCTGTTTAATTGTCTTAAAAGAAATTCCATTAAGAGAATTTCTGTATCAAATAATTATTCTGTCAATTCTACTAAAATAAAATTCAGCCAAATGTACTATTTTATGAGGTTGGCCAAATGAACTGGAGTGGTCATTTTAAAAGTGTTCATTTTAACTCAACTTTTCTTCGGCATTGTGATGGGAATTGCAGATAAGATATAAAATTGTGTTCCTGGAAGGGTACCTTTATTTATATGCTGACGGGAGAGTATGATTAACTTTAATCTATCACACAAAGATGGTGTAAATATGCAGAATGAGTGAGGAAGTCAGCAAAATGGCACTATGCATTTTTCATGTTCCACCATCATAATATTCTTTTGTAACTTATTGGTTGCCCTTCAATATATATTACCCAATGCATGCCTGAGGGTTTGGAGCTAAGTGAGTTGTCACCACCACAGACTAAGTACCGGTCGTTAAAATGTGAGTGTATCTCTACATAATATTCTAAAATATTTCTACTGAGTGTTCAGAATCAAAGAGAAAAATGCCATTTCTTTAAACTGAGTCATTCTTGCAGCATAAACAAATACTTTTTGTCTACTGCAGGTGATACACACTAAGAGATTTGACCATTAACATTAAGGCTAAACCTTGGAAAAAAAAGAAGTCACATGGGCTAATTATTTCTGAATTAGCCTTGAATTAGCTCTTTCAGTGATCAATAAAGTTAGCATTCTTGCTGAACTGAGATCGATTTTTTAAAATATTTTTTAAGATTTCAGAATATTATGGGGGTAAAAATGTTTAGATTACATATATTACCTTTGCCCCACCTGAGTCAGAGCTACAAGCATGCCCACCCCCAAGACAAGGCACACTGCACCCACTAGGTGTGAATATACCCATTCCCTCCTCCCCCTCCCACCTGCCAAACACCCAATGAATATTACTTCCATATGTGCACATAAGTGTTCATCAGTTAATACCAATTTGATGGGGGAATACATGTGGTGCTTGTTTTTCCATTCTTGTGATACTTAGAAGAATGGGCTCCAGCCTCATCCAGGATAATACAAGAGGTATTAGTTCACCATTGTTTTGGGAGGCTGAGTGGTACTCCATGGTATACATACACTGATGTTGTTTAATGCTTTTATCAAGGAGCAGACAAATGTCTGATATCACTAGGCATTAAAATTTACGTTTTAAGGTAAAACAGTTATCAAATAATATCTTCTGTGTTGTGTTTATGAACAACTTGGGAAAGCATCATGCCTTCATAGATATTCACATTCTTCTCTCCACTGAATAGCATGTATTTGGGGAAAACTTTAGAATCAAGAGTTCTTTTCTTTTTTTTAATTTCAGAATATTACAGGGGTACAAATGCTTTGGTCACATAAATTGCCTTTGTACCATCTGAGTCAAAGATACAAGCATGATTTCTTATACTAAAAAAAAGTGTGT
This sequence comes from Avahi laniger, assembly GCA_963575035.1. Lineage (NCBI taxonomy): Eukaryota > Metazoa > Chordata > Mammalia > Primates > Indriidae > Avahi > Avahi laniger. The sequence goes on from CAUYSK010065616.1 coordinate 7,465, forward strand.
GTATATATATATATGTATGTGTATGTATATCACACACAATCCTTTATCATTTTGCAAGTGTATGGATTCAAATTGTGGTTGACACAAAGTTGTTGGGGTCTTCTCTGACATTTAGCAAGTAGAGTGTAGACATGCGAACTAATCTCACAAGATGCAGGACAATTCTGAATAAGGAAGAATTATCCCTGCAACAGTTCTATGTTCAGAAATCTTCCTAGACATACCTGTAGGTAAAAATAATATGTTTATGACCATTTGAGCTTCAAAGCTAAACTCATTTCTTATGTGAATATAAACAATGTTTTGGAGCTGGGCAAGGTGGCTCACGCCTGTAATCCTAGCATTGTGGGAGGCTGGGGTGGGAGGATCATTTGAGGCCAGGAGTTTGAGACCAGTCTAAGAAAAATAGCAAGATCCCATCTCTAAATACATACATACATATATATATATATATGTAGCCCAGCATGATGGCACACACCTATGGAACTAACTACTCAGGAGGCTGAGGCAGGAAGATAACTTGAGCCCAGGAATTGGAAGTTATATTGAACTATGACCATGCCACTGCACTCCAGCCTGGGCAACAGAGTAAGACCCTGTCTCTAAAGAATAATAATAATAATAATAATAATAATGTTTTGCATGATTCTCATGCACACTGAATTTTCAAGGGAGACATTTAATTACAGAAGTCTAGGTATTTTGCTTTGTGTGAAATTCTTTTCTAGGTAAATCTTTCTTTCAAGACAAAATAAAAGCAAATTCTACCTAGGTTGCAAGGAAATTCAATTTGAAGTAATGATTTTTTATATAGAATCTTAGTGAAGATTCTAAAGAAACTAATAATGAGTTTCCTGATAACCATTCGAATCTAATTTGAATCGTGGTACCCAGTAAAAGCATGTTCTGCATTTCAAATACAAACATGTTGGGTAGGTCAAGGTGAATATTTATTTGCGACTTTCTCTCGCCCATTTTATTTTCCCTTTAGCATAAGGAAGCAAGCTAGGAGATACTCCCTTCATTCAAGAGGAGTATTTAGAAAAAGGTAGAGTCTGGGCAACAGTGAGATTTTCATTCAATTTTTTTGATTTATTTCTCCTCTGTATGTTCTGCCACAACCTGAAAATACCAAGTGTTTTGCAATTTGCATTAGTTCTATCAAGTTTTACTATTTGGGAAATTTAAATAGCATAAACACTTTGTAACAGTAGATGATTCTATAGTTTTCCACCCTACAAAAAAAAGAGAGAGAATAATGTCATTTGGGACACTCAAACTTCCAGAGTTTATTTCTCCTTTGAAACCTCACTGCCCTGAATAAGAAGCAACGCAAAATGCATTTGGAACGCATGTCAGGAATATGACCCAAGGATGAATATACTATATTTTTTTCATGCAATTTCAAAAAGGCTATTATCTGTAGAGGTGGCCTGAAAGCACCCTGTGATTTATGAATTGCTCCAAATGGATCATTCCGGAAAAAATGGAATGTGCTTATGAAACAGTTGCTTTGACCAGACCCAGGATCATAGCAGTTCCACATCCTTAATCACCATATGTACCCATCTTGAGCAAATTGCTATAAAATGGCATCGGAAGCAGAATTGCCTTAAAATAGTTGCCGAATCTCCCTGTGTCAGGTGAAAAGAACATAACAGAGATATTGGAGCAGGGGAATTTTGCCTGGAAAGATGAACCGAAACGAGAATGATTTAAGCCCCAAGCTTCGTAGCCAGGTAGTCTCTGCATTCCATGGCTGTTCATCTTGTTAATGTGTCATCGAGGGTTACAGAGACAATTTGCCAGACAGCTACAGCTCCGGAATCTCTAGCAGAAACTATACCTTTCTTTATTGGTCACATCTCTAAGTATCGAGGCAGCCCATGTTGTTGCATGGAGGGTGTTTCAGAGACCAAGAAACATGGATGAAAGTAGACGACATTATTAGGCTTAGTAACATAAGCCAGGCACGGAAAGACAAACGTCCCGTGATCTCCCTTCTATATAGAATATAAAATAATCAAGCTCAGAGAAGCAGAGAGTGGAATGGTGGTTTCTGGGGGCTGGTATAGTTGATGGGGAGATGTTGCTCAAAGAACACAAAGTTACACCTCGACAGGATGAATGAGTTCTGCAATCTATTGTACAGCATGGTGACTATAGTTAGTAACAATGTGTCATATCCCTGAATGTGGCTAAGAAAGTAGAAGATAATTTTAAGATTTTTATGGCTGGCTTTGGGGAAATGTGGGCTCTGGTTTCTATGACTCTCCTTAGGGAAGAGGGATTCTAGTTTCTATGATTGGCCCTGGTGAAGGATGGGACAGAGATAGGAGATCAAAAGGAGGTCACAGAGAACCTCTTCTTCCTGAGTTGCTGTTGATGCCTTCATTTTGGGGTATTGTTTCCTGAGCCCCAACGTGGGCCTTGTTCTAAGACCTGAGAATTCAGGAGCAAATAAAGCCATCGCAAAGCTCATGTTGCCTTTTATAGATGGGGAGACAGATGAGAGTGGTTAATATCAGATAAAATCAGGGGTTTGGTTTTTACATATTGCTTTCAGAGGACCCTTCGCCCCGGAGCTTGGAAGGTCCAAGCAGCCCTTGTGTGCACAAGGCAGAGATTCAGGACGCAGCATACACTAACACAATCCAAACATCTCTAGGATTACAGAGCATGAGGCTATTCCCTGCTAAAATCCCTTTGAGGACACCTTTTGCACTTTCAACGTCTTGTACTAATTTTCATTCTTATCGACCTTTTCTCACAAGACACCTGTGTTTCTTTTATTCATATACATAGATATATTTTTAATGGTGGCATTATACACATAGAAATTTACCATTTTAGCCATGTCAAAGTGTACAATTCAGTGTCATTTAGCACAGTTCACAATGTCGTGCAACCATCATCAGTATCTGGTTCCACGACATTTCCATCGCCCCAAAAGGAGACCCCGTACCAGTGAGTAGTCATTTCGTGTTCCGCCTTGCCTCAGTCTCTTGTAACTGCTGACTTGCCTTTTAACTCTACGAATTTACCTACCGCTGGCCATTGCATACAAATAAAATCAGATACTATGTGGACATAGCAGAAAGAGTTAACACTTGAGATATCTAACAATTCTAAAAGGAACCTGAGTCCTGCGGCAAGACACACAACAGAAATGAGTCGAGGCACCACTTTGCAATGCCCTTCCATGAGGTTCCAGCCACAGCTTCTTAATTTGTCTCCATACTTCACTTGATTCATGCACCTGCAATCTTGTTTTAGATCTATTAAATGGCTAAGAAGATTGTCTAAATTAACTGAACAGTTCTACAGTTCTGTTTGATTTGTCACAGGTTCCTGGAGAGGCTTTTCTGTTTGTTTTTATTTTTCTCTTATTTAACAATTTAGCACTACCAAGCATAGCTGGCTCAACGGCTGTGGCTTGAAGCAGAAAATACAGAGCTTCCAACTCTCCTAGAATCAGCATTTCAATCAGCAAGGCCCTCCATGGAGAACTGACAGTGTATTTCCTCAACTTAGGGAGGCAGTAAGTGAACGACCCTCCTAGGAGAACTGCCAAGGCCAGAAGGTCATATTTGGCATGTTTAAGAAATACTTTGGGACTCCTCTTTAATTAGCTTCTGAAACCCTTCAATCAAGGTGTCACGGGTGGTTGCATTTCTCTTACTTTATAAAGAGAAGAGGCCCACTTAAGATGCAAAAACACTGTGCATCTCAAATATCACAGAAGTTCCTCAGTGGACATCTTTAAACAGTTAACGTAAGTCATCTACTTTCCTCATATCAAACACATCCCATCTCTGTGATTCAGCTACATCATACTTTTATTCTCTTTTTCTGAGTGCTAAATTAACAATTGGAATCAATTTAATTTTATGAGGCAATGATAATTTATGGGAAGCATTCACTTTTAAAATCTCACACTCAGAAATCATGTCCTTGATTTGTGGCAATTGCTTAAAAATATAAATGCTCTTATGAGCACAATATCTAGGAAATATTGACTCCTTGTGTTTTTTCTTTGCACAATGTGGCAGTATATTTAATTGAAACAATAACAGTTTAAAGCTGTGAAAGTCCTAAAGATTATTTTACTGAATTATTTTATTTTTAATGAAGAATAAGCTAATCTGTACGTTCAGAAATGTGTCCAAGATCGCATGGTTTCTCATTGCCATTCAGAGCTCAAAATAGCAGATTACTTCAATTTACAAGTTTCATTCTCCATCACTAATACATGGCAAAAGGGGGGAAAAAACTGGAGCAAGGGTTGGATATGGGGAGAATCTTCTTTTCTTTTCGTTGGAGACTGGAGGAACAGCGGAAGGAGGGCAAATCTGTGCACTGTGGTCCGTAATCAAGGTTTCTGTCATCGCCTGAGCTTCTATAATGTTTGTGTTTCTCAGTTATGCTCTGGTGGTGAGTTTAATATAGAAACATTTACACCTGGCATTACGCATCAGTTCTTCTTTTCTGTTCAAAATAAATTTTATTGTGAAATGTACACACAAAGAGGGCACAAAAAATGTAAATCTCAATGATTTATCACATGAGTGAACAGCATTTTAATGTCCATCAATGACAAGAAAGGACACCTAAACAGCACACTCAAGGGTTATTAGCTTACCCCTCTTTAAACACAGACTCTCCCATTCCCTCCCAAAATAACACTATTCTGAGTGACACAGCCACTGCCAGCCACGGTGGTAGACTTTTGAGCCAGGTCTAGTTTTAAGGTATTAAAAACAAACCTGCCGTGGATATATTGTGTGCAGCTATTGCTACATATGCAAGCATTGCAGTTTTGCTTATAAGCAGGCAGGGAAATTCTGGGTCACACAAATATCAGAAAATGCCCAGTTGTTTTTCCAAGTTGGATACCAATGTACTTTCTGCCATAAGCCCATTTAAGTTCCCTTTTTTCCATATTCTCTGCAGCACTTGGTGTTGTCCAACTCTTCCTCTTTAGCCACCATGGAGGGCATGTTGTTGTTGCTCAGGGGTGTTCTAATTTCTATTCTTGTCTTTGTTATGAACCAGAGAACCTTTTCTTATGTTCATTAGTTGTTCTAATCTTCCCTTTTATGAAGTTCCTGATTATTTTGCATTTTTCTCTATTAGTGTGCTCTGGTTCATCTTGATTTGAAGGTGGTCTTATGTGTATTAAATGTCTCCTCTCGTTGCATGGTTGAGTTTCCCTCTCTCTGTGGTCACATCTGGGGAAGAGGAGGTTGGGAATGTGATGCCTTTAAATTTATGAGTGCTTTTCTAATGTTTGGCACTTTTGTGTCCTGCCTAGAAATCTTCCTTTACCCTAAGTTTATAAAAGTATTCCATAAAGCCAGGTAGGGTTGTGTATGTCTGTAGTTCCTGCTGCTCAGGAGACTGAAGGTGAAAGGGTCACCTGAGCCCAGGAGTTCAAGTGCAGGCTGGACAACACAGCAAGATCCCATCACAATAACAATTCACATTTAAACTTTTACTTTCAGTAATCACATATCTATCCATTTTTCATATATCTATCACCAATCAATCAATCTATTCCATCCATCATCTATCTTTTAATTATACCATCTATCTATACATCATGTATACATATATATATTCCTCTGTTTCATCTACCTATATATCTATCTACTGTCATCATCTATCTGTCTATATGCATCTCTCTTAACAATCATTGAACCGTATACATAAGATGTAATATGTTAAAAGCATATAGAATTAGGGTATATAACTTTTAATGAATAATGCATAGCATATGGCATTCAGCATGATATATGTAGTAAAGCTAGACTACATGTGGCCCACTTACACATTTTCTTTCTGGTCACTTTTGATAATCAGAATGTTTTTTAAATTTCATGAAGTCTAACTTCTCAGCTTTTTTCTTATATGCCTGCTGTTTTCTGTTCCCTACAAACATTTGCCTTTTCCCAATGGATAGAAATATTCTCCTGTGTTTTGTCTTTTATGTTCAGAGAGAAAATTCACATCAAATCAATTTTTTTATATTTTCATTTGAACTGTGAGCAGGGGCTAATGTTCATTATGTCCATACAGATAACCAACTATTCCAGCACCATTTGTGGGAATCATGTCCCCCCACCTCCAGTGGACGGCTTTAATGTCTTAGACAACATCCACACGGATGCTTTTGGGTTAAATTCTCATTGCAGTCCATGGTCTTTGAGGAAGCAGATTGCACTTCATGGTGTGCGTGGTCCTTATCCAATCAGTTGGTGGCATGAATCAAACAAAAAGATTGGTATCCTTATGCATGAAAAAATTCTCCTGCAATCGCCTTCCAATTTTGTCTTTACTCTCAGCTCTCCTGCACCCCCAGCTGCCTGCCTTCTGACGTCACAGGCAACATCGTCTTGCCTGGGTATCTGCCTGCTGGTCTACTCCGCTGGCTTTGCACCCGCCAGCCCCAGAAATCCTGCCAACCAATTCTTTATGATAAATCTTCTTTTATATGTACACACACCCTATTGGTTCTGTTTCTCTGGATCACTCTGACAAATACATGTGGGAAGGAATAAATGTTTGCCCATCACTAATTTAAGTGACCACAATGATCACACAGCCCACCAGTTTCTTAGTAAAATGGTCCCTCTGGTTAATCGTTAACATTTTCCCATGTTTCCTTCTTCTATTTTTTTTTTAATCTGAAAAAAAAGAATGTTTAAAACATGATGTTTAAATTCAACTTTGGTTTTACCAATCTTCTTATCCAATTTCTTTTCATTGGCTAATGTGAATTCTCTCAATTTGAATACACGTGTATGTTTTTTTTAATTATTATTTCAGAATATTACGGGGATACAAATGTTTAGGTTACATATATTACCTGTGTCCCACCAGAGTCAGAGCTACAAGCATGCCCATCCCCCAGATGGTGTGCACCATGCCCATTAGACGTGTATGATTTTTGAATAAGCCCCCACCTGTTCCTATTCCCCACACCTATAGTGTACCTGAATTCTGTTACTGTTTTATCAGTTGACAAGCTGGACTTCACTAAAGGTCTTGCGCTACTATTTTTACATGTGTTAATATTCTATTTGCCGTCAAAATGTCAATTAAGTGATCCTGAAATGAATATTTTTATAGATTATTTTCTACCATCACCGTAAGTAACCTTTTGAGAGAGTATGGCATCTCAGAGGCAAAAATCTGCTTTTACTTTAGCGGTGGCATGAATTATTAAATATGCCAACAGCAGGGTATAGATAAAATTATTTCTGGTGGCTTGAGAAATTTCATCAATTATGGATTGAGCCATATTGAGCAGGTGAAGTGCTAAAGTATCTTATTGCTTCAGGTGAGCGATATTGATTGTTCATCCTCTTGAGTTCTAAGGAGCAAGGAGTGTAACATAATATTCAGTATCTGTCAAGGTGATTTTTCATGTGGGCATGAAAAACCAAACTCAAACTAGTGAACAAAAAAAAAAAAATGGGAGCAAATATTGACTCATATGCTTGAAATTCTAAGAATGATGCCGGTTGTCCAATAAAATAAGCAAGAATCTTTTGAATTAGTACCCTGCTTTTACTTATATCAGCTTTGCGAGTAGTTAGGTTGTTTTGGGGGGGTGAGGACAGGTTGTTCAGCAGGAGCTGTAGATGAAGCAAACCCAGGGGAAACAGATTTTCTTTCTCAAGTGTCTCAGCAAAATTCTTGGGATGCCTGCTCTTGGGTCAACTTGGATGACCTCTGTCTCTGAACGTGTTTCTGATTAAATGGTATGTGCTGCTTTGGTCGCACCAGACTTGGGTTATGTACAGGGCCCTGAAACTTGGAGTGGAAACAATGCCGTATGTATGTGACAAAGTACATGTGAATATCAACTGTCTTTGAAGTATTCACAGGTGAAATTATATGTGGCATATACAATATGCATGAAAACACCTGCTTCTGTGGGATGGTTTAATTTTTTCCAACCAGTCAGTGAAAACAGGTATCTTCCCGTAGCTTCCCCTAATTTCTGTTGAAGGTGGCAACCCTCACATTTTGACCACGTAGGTTATTTTTTTCTGTGAAATATCTACTAATACCTTAGGGTTTGTTTACTGTTTTTTCATCTATCATTTTTATTTAATTTGCTTGAATCCTTTATGTTATTGGGATTTAAAAATGTTCATAACTATCCATCCCTCTCCTTTTTTTAAAATGAGCTTGTCTTTTAAAACACCCTCTCCTACCACAGTATCATCACTATAATCTTTTATATTTGCCTTAAGAAGTCTTAATATTCACAATGGCAAGGGCTCTTGAATGAATATGTATTGGGGACGTGGTAGATACCTTCCTCTGTGATCCCACAGTAGTTATGGAAACAGTATTTAGATGTTTAAAATTATGTCATTTTTGCCTCCATTGAGTTTGAAACTTAAGATAACAACATTTTGCAAGCATTGCTTATAGAAATCAAAACACTAAAAAAAGTTGTGATTTGGCCAAAATGAAAGGGTTATTTCATTGGTATAGACAGTGCTTTTCTTTCTAAGTCTTTTCTCTCTGACCAGCAACAAAGAAACTTCCTTTGCTCTGGTTTAATAGAAAACAATTTATTTTACTCATTTAAAAGAAACAAATTTAACAGGCAGGTTAATGCAGATTTTGTAGAGGATGACACTCATTCTATATCAATGGTTGTTTATATACACATATAGTTTTGTTTATATGCACAGTTTTGTTAAATGTTTTATGATGTAACTATATTATATATTTAATATAAACATATGTATGTGTATGCATGTCTATCATATATTAATATGTATATATTTTCTATCACCTATTTAAATCTACCTGCCTATCATCTTTTTTATCTATTTTCTATGTATATATTATCTATCATCTATCAAGAGCATGAAAATTTATAGAATAATAGCAGCAATTGTATTCTCAAGATAGTGAGGTAAGTTGTCTTTTCTCCAATTATCCAAATTTCTGTTTTTTATTAAACCAATAATATTAAAGTAGTCTTATTTGCCCAATAGTTCCCTAAATTATGTGAAGTTAAATTCTTAAAACATATGCATTACTTTCTAAAGGAATATTTTTTTACACATTGAGAGTATTACAAATTTAATTTTTTTTTATTTCAGGGTATTATGAGGGTACAAACATTTTGGTTACATTAAAAATTTTAGGAATATTCAGTTAATATAAATACTTATTAATACTTATCTCTAAACCAATCAGAATAGAATTCCTTTTTTTCTTCTTCTTTCTTTCCTTTTAAAATATTTCTTTATTTCAAAATATTATGGGGATACAAGCATGTTGGTTACATAAATTACTTTTTTACCATTTGAGTCAAAGTTATAAGTGTGTCCATCCCCCAGATAGTGTGCATTGTACACGTTAGGTGTGAATTTACTCATAAATGAACTTATGTAACTTTGAATTAATAAAGATTTAATTTCAAACATAAGTATTTGCTCACATATAAATAGTATGACATTGGATGTTATCGAAGTTATCTAGGAAAACTGACCGGTGAAGAATATTGCCATAGTTTCCATAATATCAGTTGAAATAACTGTTCCTTTATGTTTTTGTGCAAAGGCTGGTAGACCATCTGAAACTGGGGAGGGGATTTTCAATGTGAGTGGCAGAAGGAAGTCAAATTCTGTGGGGACCTCTCCAATGTGAATCTTTGCTTCCATAATAAAATATTCTTATGTAAAAAGAGATCTTGATGATAAATATAAAATGGAGCCAAAGAAGATGTATTCTGAAAATATCAGAGAAAACTGCTACCATGTTCCACAAAGTAATATGGGTCTTGGTCCCAGAAAGAAGGAATTATAAATGAGAAAAACAGTATATTTCAAAACAAAGCCTCAACTCTAATAGTTGATGCTTTTCTTTTAGTTGTATAAAATGAAATATTTTCCCACATTGAAGTAATAACTAATTCTAAAATATTTCTAGCTTTCCAGAATTTCTATTAAAATTTATGAATATTCCAGTGGTAAAATTTAAACTTCACAAGTATTATGAATAATGATATCAAGGATGTAAACTGGTACAAGTCATTATTATTTTTGCTTAACAGTTTTGCTGGTGAAATGTATTCACTACCACACATGCACACACACACACACACACACACACATATACACACCATCATTTCCACCACCACCAGTAACAAATATTTAAAATATATTTTATGTATACCATTGATCAAACTTTCCCTAAACATAATCCACTTTCAGATCATAAAATACTATTTTGCAGTAAAACAAAGTAGAATATGTCACAAAGTGAAAATAAATAGCATTTGCTTGTATTATAAACATGCAAAATTCTAACAACGGGTACACATATTTAACGTCTTAGTGAGTGCATTCATTTGATACAGTTAACAAACATGTTGGATTTCTGAGAGACAGTTGCTTGCAGAAAACAACTAAGTCATGGTCTGGGCATAATTAAAAGACACTTTAGCAAGTTTATCAATATAGGATTGGACAGATCCATTTGAGGTGATGAATTGCTTGTCATTATATTGTTGTATTCCCTTTAGCAGAATGAGTAAAGATTATGTAGAATCGTAGCTTTCTTTGGCAATTCTCCCGTTGCAATGAGGAAAAAGGTTAATTATTCTATATCAAGTATTTTCTCTACATGAGAAAGTTTATTCTACAATGGAGATATTGTCTAGTTTTATCCTTCCAAGGAGGGGAACACAGATTACTTCCCTTTGTTAAGTCCAGATTCTCATGATGAGAACAAGATTTCCTACCAGGATATTAAGACACATAGGAAATTAAATGAAGTATTTTGTCATTTTCTCTCTTTAGACACTTTAGAATTTAGCATTCTAAATTTAGATTATAGAATTTTTAAGTATATTGATAATTTCTTTTCTATCAACTTTCTCTAAGCTTCTTATTAAATGATCAGTCTTCTTTCCCTTCTTAAAGTCTGATTTTAAATGTTTTTCACAAAACTAGTCTAACTGGCAACGTGCAAATTTCTCCTGAGCAACGTTCCTCAGCCTCCCCACTGTTGGCCTTTGGTAACTCTTTGCTGTGGAGGCTGTCTTTGTGCGTTGCAGGAGGTTTACCTGGTGCCTCTACCCACTAAGCACTTTCAATCAAATCGTGAGGACACAAAATATCTCTATGCTTTGCCAAATGCCCCTGGGTGTGTAAAATCACCCCCACTTGAAGTTCACTTATTTAAACACAAGGACAGAGAGTAGATGGAATCACTTCTTGCTAATTCTACCTCCAAATTCCATCCATAATTTATTTCACTAACCCCATCTAGGTCATAGGTCAGCAGACTATGGCCTGTGAACCTAATCCAGCCAGCTGCTGGTATTGTAAATAGTTCTAATGGCATTCATCCACCAACGTTTATTTACATGTCCTCCACGGGTCTGTGGTTGATCTCACTCTAAAACCGCACAGTTGAATTTTTTTCCCCCAGACATCATATAGCCTGCAAAACCTAAAATATTTATACTAGTTGACTACTTCCCTTAATAAAAAAAAAAACATATTACTGACTTCTGGTTACTCCATATGACATTAACACAATTGCTCTAATGGTGGAGTCACTGGTTTAACCAAACAAGCAGAGGTAGAAATATAAAACTTTTCTATGCTTCTCATCTCCCTGTATATCTTCAGAGGTGTTTTCTATCAAATTATCCTCAGTATGCCACTTAAAGACATCTCAGAAGATCCCGTAAGCTTCCAGACACATTTGACTACAAAAAGTTGGACGTGTTCTCTTCAGTGTTTGCTCGCTTTCTCCTCACCTGTCAGCACCCTCCTCCAGGACTCAGCTGGCATTATTTCATAGACCTGGGGGACTTCCTTTTCCCCATCTTTCTCTCTCTTTTGAGTCTTCATTGAGATATAGTTGTCTGAAGTCCTCCAAGAGTTAATACTCACTGGCCACAGAGGACACTGTGTGCCCAAACTCTGCTCTTGCAAGAAGCACGGATAACTTCTCCAGGGTCCCTGCAGGGGTGTCTAGACTGGTCAACTCCCTGATGTTGCAAGTCCAATCCAGCTCAAACTCACCTGACTTCTTTGCTATTGCCTTAGTGATGCACCACCTAGCACCTTAAGTCCAGGGTCATTTTTTCTACAGGCCACCCCTTTTCAAGTGAGTGCCAATAAGAAGGCTCAAGATACATTCCTTGAAGTCATATTGGTGCATCTTGTTCAAACAAACCAGACTGCCTTCCTCATCACACTTCCCAGTTCTATTTTCTGCTCAGCTAGAACAGCAACCAGTTTGCTGCTGAACCTGGCATCAAAGTGAGATGGGGTTTCTCTTTATATAGGTGCCCACAGTTGTAACAGGTGAGTTTCTCTATGTTCTACTCCATTGATCTGTCTTAAATGAGCAGATGCTATCTCATCGCCCCTATATTTGTGTAGTCAAACCATGATGAGGACTCTCACTTTTTCTCAATGCTGTTTTCCTATATTATTGGGGGTAGATGGCATAGTGATGGTGGCAGTTCTCTCTCTCTGTTCTCTGTCAAGTAATATGGAAAATGCTTGCTGTCATTTTAGAAATGGCCATAACTTGTGCCTGTTGTTTAAGTAGCAGCTTATACCTTCTCATAGTAGTAAATTCATTGTATTATGGAAATAGCACTACAACGTCCTTGGGGGTCTGTCAGAAAGTCAAGTACAAGTTATAGATAAGACGAGTTACGTGACATTTTAATCTGGTGACTAAAAGCGGGGTAAATTTGACCTAGACAAAATACAACAGCAAACTTCTAGTGTTATTATTTTCATTTTCTTAATCACAAAGAAGGAGTGGAACAGAAGTTCAGGGATAAAATGAGGACCAAAGAGGTGTTTGATGCAAACTACTCAATAAGAAAAAAAAATTTCTTGTAAATGACCTTAAAATAACCAATCAGAATATCATGCTGCAGTTGAGCTGAGACAACTTTGAGATGAATCATTTTTGTGATTAATCACACCTCTCCAGCCAATTCCCTTTTCCATGTGCATTCATACAAATCTACTTTATGGTATATACCCCAACTCTGTGGATTTACAAAGTCTCTTCCCACTCGCTGCAAGTGTACACTCTTTTCACCCTATTCACCTAAAGAAATATCATAAATAAGTCAAGAAGTTGCTTAGCCACTGCTCTTCAAGGAACATCTCCTAACTTTCCTAAGTTAGATAAGATCCCAAATTCCCTTAGAGCACAGTTCTCTCACTCTGCTTATCCTGTATGTCTTGAGCATTTTGTCTGCCTCCTGTCCATGTTGAGAGCTCCAGAAAAATCAGGTCTATCTTTAATTAACCTTTAAGCATGAAAAGCCCATCTCAATGTCTGGTAGAAAGAAAAATATATATAAACTTCTGGAATTATTAAATCAATGAATACATGAACATTGCCTTACCTTATTACCTGGAATATCTGGATTTTTTTTGTTACTTTAAAATCCAAAGACCTCTGCTACAAAACAGCCAGTGTTTCACAAAATCTGAACATTGAGTGAATGAGTTCATGCTCACTGTAAATTATTTTCACCAAGAACCTCTGAGGCTCCATGCGACCTATTAGAGGGCTAGGTTTGAAGTAAGAGATTATTCAATACTTACTTAATTCATAGAAATGAATAATGTAAATACAGGTTACGACTGAAAAAGGTTTCCACATCAACACCTGGTAGAGCAGCCAGCTATGACACAAACTCAACGCAAGCTAGAGGAGCATGTGTCTAACG
>CAUYSK010065617.1:0-14809 GCA_963575035.1 Avahi laniger
AATGCAAGTGACTGGCCCAAGGTCATACCATTATAAAGCAGCAGCTCTAGATCTCGAAATAAACTCTGTCTGGAATAATGTGCAGCTATTTATATTGATGCAATTAAAATTGGAAAAACAGAAAGCCACAGATGATGTTTAGTAAAAGAATATTTTCTATGTGAAAAATATGATTAGATAAAAAAGAGTGGAAGGAAATACTAATAGCTATAGTGTTGAGAAATAAAAGGATTATTTACCAAAATACCAAATTCTAAAATTTGTGTGAGTATATGACTTTTTTAAATTAAGTCATTTAAAAAAGAAAAAAATACAGGCAAGAGAGCTCTTGATTCCCCTGCTTAACTATCTTAATCCCCTTGAGTAAACTAGCCCTGCTTGGTGACAGCAGAGGGCAGAGAGAGTAATCACAGAAGTAGGCTTCTGCTGGTTTCCCAAGACAATCTAGACAAGGTACACAGTCCGTCCTCCCCGCATTCCATGCAGTGGTGTCTACAGGGTAACAGGAAGGTGGATTCTTGAACACTTGCTTTGTTTATGTTGCCTGCAGCCACCATAGCTGGAGAGATATCAGGTCTACAGAACCTAAGAAATGTTTGTGTTTGCTGGCTCAGAGCACTTTATAATTTTCACCCCTGTGATCTCATTCTTTGTCCACTGCATACAACTTCTCCAAAAATGGAGCTACCTAGTGCTCTTCTCTAATTAATGTTTATTTCACATATATGTGGCTTGTCACATTACGAAATCTCTAACTAGGGAAGGGGCATTGTAACTGAGTCCATTGGAAGTCCTATCCTCACAGTTCAGTCAGGTGAAGCCTCATCTCCACTTGGCTGGATTCCAATTGTTTTCTTAATTCACCTCTATGGTTTCCTTTTCCTTATCTCACCTGTGTCTCCCAATAGTTTGCCCAGAGACAGCTTCCTGAACCCACTGATTCAGCGTGTTTTGTTTCTGTTCTAAATTGACTCCTGAGTACACACCCCCTTCCTTCTCCCCTACTCCCAACCAAAACACACCTGCTCTAGTGTGTTGAGACTTGCTGCAAGATTGCTTCCCAGAATGGCCCTTCTAGGCTTTACTACCACCTGTGATGCACAGGCTTCCTGAGTACCCACACCACCAGTGACGCTAGGCCTCACATGACTCTAACCTTCCCCTGTACAATAGGTAAAAATTAGCACACCGTTGTTTTGACTTGCACGTCCTACTAATGACTTTGAGTCTCTCTTTACAGTAGGATCACTTTCTAAACCTTTATCATCTTGATCCTACACTACAATGGATTTTCCTTTTGATTAACACTACCCAGCGCTCCTAAACCAGGCTTCCTGCCTCCAGGCTCAAAGTTCTATATACCAGATGTTTTATTGTAGAACTATAGAGGGAGGAACTGGTCTGAGAGATTCCGCCCCCTCTTCCTTCCTAGGCCAGTCTTTCTCCACACACAGGTAAACCTATTTTGATTATGTCAACATCTGTTCTCATAGACCAGTGCTCTCCACATAAAACCCACCTTAAAGACAGAGATCTCAATCAGCATTGTGTTCACATCTTTGCAACATTGATCAGAGACTTTAAAGATTCTGACTTTGTTAAAAATAGGCAAACTTAATCTCATTGTCACACAAGACAATTCAACTCTTGACAACTGACCTATTATGCCAGACAGATACTCCTTTGGGTCCCAAAAGGAAAGATTCATTTCCCTTCAAAACCGTTTCTTAGATTATTTCGGAAAAGACTCTTTCCGAAGAGTCAGTGTCTCATCCTTTGTTCTCTCCTACCCTTTGTGCATCTTCTTTCTTAATCATCATACACCTTGCTTACTTCTTGACGTTTCAAAAATCCCCCGATATCATGCTTGTGTCAATCAGACCCTCCTTAAATGCCTTTGTGAAGACAAGTTCTCTACAGGTCAGTTGGAATTGGTCCATGTGAAAGCCTATGATGTGCCTCCAGCAACTTGCTAAAGGATGGAAATTTTTTTTTTTTTTAATTTGAGTAAAGGCACAGAAGCAACTTGAAATTCTGAAGTCTCCACATAGCATCCCAAAGGCACATTGGACTGACAGAATTTCACAGCCAGAAGAAATAACAGAGCTTAACTCCTTTATTAAATGAGAAAGATAGCGGGGCCCAGACAGGTCACATGGGTATTCAAGTTTTCAGAACACGTAATATTCTAAGTGAATTATCTCAAGAATGGAAAAACAAACACCACATGTACTCACTATTCAATTAGAACTAACCGATGAGCATAAATGTGCATGGAGGGAAGTAAAACTGAGTGGAAATCAACCAGGGGGAGGGGGAGGGGCAAAAACCTACCTAATGGGTACAATGAACACTGTTTGGGTGATGGGCACACCCACAGCCAGGACTTAAGCATTACAGAAGTGATCCACGTGACCTAAAACATTTGTACCCCCTTAATATTTTGAAATAAAAAATAAGTAAACTAGAACCCTGGCATGCAAGCTACTAGTCTGCCTGCTATTCCATATTAGTGGGAAGAAAGATAGATTCTTTAAAAAGTTGTTACTCAGGAAGGCCTGCTCATCTCCAGGTCAACTGTCCCCAAACAGCCTCATAGCTGGTGTTAGACTGACCTACCAGCCCTTCGACAGCATAGGAATCCACTGCAGTGCCACACTAACTTCCACACTGGAAAATCTCCCAAGCAGAAATTATTTATGACGCTTCCCCAGATATTTTAACCAAATTAATCACATGTCTAACATAGCCAGGTCAGTTCCAATTTTTAAAAGAAATTACACAGAAGAAATCTCAGCCGTGTTCTACTTCAAACCCAAAAAGATCCTTCTCTGAACTATAAATGCTGCAGGAGCCATGACAGGGCTCAAGTGGGCCACGTGCTCTGGTGATGCAACCTAACTATAAGCTCGTGAGAGAGACAGGCACACAGCATCACTCTGAGGCATGCAGCATCAAAAACAAAAAGCGAATGGAACCCCTCAGATGCTTCTGGCTGCTGAACAGGAAATTAAGCTCTTATCCTAACAGAAACAATCAGGTTTGTTATCTATAAATAATCTTGGACAAAAGAAGATGGCTTGCTCTACAGCAGTGTTTTGTTTAAATTTTAATATTTACTTACAGGTACCGGTTGAGCAGGTTTGAAGTAGGGCTTGGACTATACCTTTCTAATAAGCTCCCAGGTGATGCTGATGCTGCTGGTCTTTAGATACCTTAAATAACACAGCTCTATCTTATGGGATTCTGTGAAGGGGAATCTCTTCAAGGAAATAAAAGAAGGGAAATGATGACTTTCACCTGGGAATCAGGTGGTATGTGTAGCATTGTTCCAGTAGCCATGGCTCTACAGCTTTGACGTGAAACACTGTCTTGTCACCATGAGCTGAATCTCAACATATATTTCAAACAAGATCATCACCGAAGTGGGCTACCTGAGAATTACGCAGTGGCAAATAACTGATCATGACCTGGCCCACATACTCATGCCCTTGCTGTCCGTATATGAGTCCCCAGACAAATCCTATAGTCATTGAGTATGATGTGTGAGCTCCAGTTTGATGCCCTCATGAAATAGCTACCCTGAGATATGGGCTTAATGAAAAAAGACATAGAAACTTTGATTTTTGAAGGAAGATTGCCACAGGTAGCCAAGGATTAAGACCAAAGCTGGGAGAACTGACAAGAGCAACATTGTGCTAACTGCCAAAGAAAGGCATCCTATGGGAAGTGTTCTAAGGTTGTACATAAAGTGCCAAAGCTTCGCCCTTTTGGACACTGCAAACACAAAATGTTCCATAAGTAACACTTAAACGGGGTCTCCAAACTGAATCCTGCCGTTTCAAAGGATGCAGTAAAGATTGACTTGAAAAATGAGGGAATTAGCCTCAAACAGTAGTCCCCAGAGTGTTACAAGATACTGAGTGAGTGAAGATTAATGATTATCCATCCCAGGATAAAGCCCTGGCTATTGGAGCCCCTTAGACAAACCTGCCACACTGAAAAGCCACCCAAGCAAGACAGACACACACAGCAGTGCTTTAACTACAACCAGCAGGGCAGATACCACCTCGCTTGATGAAAGGGGGATTCAAAGAGTGATCACTTAGAGCAGGATGATGAACTGAAACACCTAAATATTTCCAATGAGCTATAAAATAAACACAATGCTTCCAAGGAAAGGAGAAGCCGTAGTATGTTTCTAAGCACAATCCTAAAACTAAAAACTGAATTTCTACATGTACTTCTGTTGCTGTCATTGGTAAAGAAAATGGCACGAGAAATCTTCTGCAGCCCTTCAGCAAGATCAAAAGCCAAATGCAGGAGGGTTTGGGGTCTACCAAGAAACTCTTGGAGCCATTTTTTACTGTTGGTATGAATCAGTCACTGGTGAACATCTATTAACACTTTTCAGAAAAGCAAAAACAAAGAAAAATAATAAAGTATCAGACCTCCATAGCTCGTGTCTCTCATGGCAACACAGGAGAAAAGCCTGAACAACGCAGAGAGTCTAGACAAATTCTTGACCTTTGCCCTCTCTCAGTGCGCATGACGTGACTGGGAGGATAACAAATAGCGATGTGATGTCGGAACACAGAGATTCTAAGAACTATTGAAGCAGTAAAGTATCAAAGGGTCAACCAACACCAGCAATGGAGAAGCAACGCGAGCACTCCCAGCAGAGAGATTTCCTGTTGCTTTTTCAGGCCTTCCAGGGATAAAGTTCACGTTTTGAAGCCTGGGGCTTTTCTAATAGTCTTCCTCAGACGATTGCAGCACATTCAGGAAAGAAAACAAGTTAATTTCTTTTCCAACAACTATTAATAAGACACATGGTGATTCTAACTAAGTAAAAGATTATCGGAAGGAAATTAACTGTTTGGAACAGCTCAGACACTAATAACAGACTTCAAAGAGAACTGTGAAATTCTTCTAACGCCAACTCTTGAAGTAGCCAGAGTTCATGCAGCACCAAAACCATCAGGGTGCACTGAACTGCGTGAAAGCTACACAGGGGTCGAAGAGCTCCAGTTAAGGAGCTCGGTCCAGCCGCTGTGCCGAATCCAGAGAGACTGGAGAATGGCTGAAGTTTAAAACTCCGCTGTAATTCAGAGATGTGCAAACAAACATTTAGAGAGAGCACATGATAGAGAAGATGAACAAACAAGAAAGTCACTTTTGTGGGAGCTCGTGAGTAAAAAGATACATATTACAATGTGGAAGTTCACCAACTGGAAGGTTTTGAGGAAGATAGGCATTTGGGGGCATTTTGTTCTCATCTGGTGCCAGAAATGAGCATTCGCTTTTTGAGGCTCTTGTTTTTTAAACCAAATCTCATCCAATGACAGTGGCCAAGTCTGGTGGCCATTCAGTTTAGTCCCCTCTCTCTCTGATGTGTTCATCGTGGATTTTGTCAGAGGAAAACATAGGACACAACTAAGAATGGTGTAGATTGGTTTAAGTCAAGACAAGGTATTCCGTGACACTCCTTATACAAATAAAAAGAAAAGAGAAGGGACAGGCAAGCAGATTATGCAGGTGCCATATTCAATGAAATAAAAATGTTTTATGCTGTATGTGAAAAATCAATAACAGGTTACTTGGCCCTAAACCACTGATAATAGCAAGCAGAAACACAGTTGAGAACATATTATAATTATGTCCAAATAGATGTTCTGAATTTGACAGTGGAAATGAAAGCAACTATTAAAATGAAGTCATCCAATAAATCTAGAGATACAATAGTTGTTACCATTAGTGGCCTTAAATGGCAGGTGACACATTGTAAAATAGTTAAATGTGTGATTCTGCAACACTTAAACCTGTACTTGCGTGACTGCAATCCTATCAGTGAAAGCTTCAAACTTAATCTTTGTTTAAAATAAACATTAAAATCATAACTATTTTGGCTTTTTAAAATTAAGATAATTACATACTCATTTTGTTAACAACATTTTCTCCATGCACCAAAATATATCCAAATTCCAATTGCTTTTGAAATAAATTTATTTAGAAGGGCCTGATAGTTTGTTAATTGGATATATTTAATGTTTATCTACAGACATAAGATTTTGCTTTCTGTCACAGTTTTATTTTTACATCACAACATTTATGGTCTTCCCATGTTTTTAATATATAGTTTATATAGCAAAAACTTTAATAGTTATTCTATACTAAGTTTTGTGACTCTCCTCCTCAAGAGTTTACAGTTAAAGAGGGGAATAACAGTCATGTAAACCTCCCAGAATAAAACAACTCATCCCTAATGCTTACATATCTTCCATATCTTCGATCTTTCTAAAATTTAATTATAGATAGCTAGGTGAATGCATTTTTCCCTCTTAAAGCTACTCTTGGCCTTATTTTTCTTACTATAATAGAAGCTGCTTGAAGCTAAGAACCTTGATTGATTTTCAAGGTTTAATTCTCTATATTCCTCACTTTGTTGGTTGCATTATTTTTTCATCGTGCTTGCATAGAAAGTCATGCTTTGCTAAAGCCTGGTGCATTCTGAAATAACTTGTGTCCCGCAAGATTCCCAGCACGCTTGTAAAACTTTGATGAATCGGCTTAAAATATTCAGATGCAAATAAGGCAGAAGAGGACACACTTGCTCTGAGAATCCATGTTTTAATGACATTTACCTCCAGACGCCCAAGCCTATTCTTTCCTTTTCCCCTGTTAACTCCATGACCACAAGGACCACAGAGGTCTTGTTTAGTCCTATCTTCCAATGCTTTATCCTAACATATCCTAACATTATGTTTTTTTGACACATAGTAGATACCAACATATACGTCTTGTATATACAAGTAAGTCTTTCATACCACCCAAAAAAATACGTCTAGAAAAAATTATTTAAGTCTGCTCACAGTCCTATGGATCTTATCTCAATGACCAGTTTCTTCCGATGTGATTAGACCTCCAAAAATCAAGGTGTCAGCATAACCCATACTCCCTCTGAAGGATCTTATGATTCAAATTCATACAAGAATAAATTTTATACCAGCTTTCAATTGTAGCTCTTATAATTCAAATTCATACAAAAATAAACTATATGTCAGTTTTCAATTCTTCAAAGGGCATACAGAAATCAATTTTAAAAATACTTACAGTCACCCATTATATCCAAAGTTTGTGTGGTTTGTCACAAGTATTGGCAAGCTTGTGACCACTGGGCAGGACATCCCTTCCTGAGTTTGAAATACATCAGCAATCTCATAGATAATTCAATATTTGCTTAGAAAGTGCAGCAACATAGCAAAAGGCATTATATACAGTTAAAGGTGCTTTCTTCCATCAATCAACAGTAGCCTGATGAACCACTCCTTTTAGTAGGGATTTTCTTGCCAAACTACTGAAATATTCACATTTGAGTGAAGGACTCTTTAAGACACTGTGAGCAAGACACTGGTAAATCCTTAATGTCTCATTTTCTCTGCTGTTACGGGTTAAACTGTGTCCCCCAAAAAGATATGAGGAAGAGCCTTCAGAGGGAGTACAGTCCTGCCCACACCTGGGTTTCAAACATCTAAGCCTTCAGATCTATGAGAGACTACATTTCCATTGTTTTAAGCCAGTTTTCTGTTGTTGCTATTATAGTAGCCATAGGAAAGTAATATAGCACACTCTTTTTGTTTCATATATTTTCATTGTAGAATAATAAGGATCACCTTTTTTGTGGCTGTTAGTGATTATGTATGAATCTAGTTCTATTCTAATGACACCTAGGAAGGCACAGTTATCTGATCTTTAATATTAATACATATACCTCCCTCCAAAAAAGGTTCTCTGAAAGCTATATCCGTCATCCTCATCTTTTAAACCATTCCTTCCTCTGTTGTTTGGGGATCTTTGCAAGAGCACAAATGGCTCTATTTTCTTAGTTAGGCCTATTCATTTTTTGATACAAAATCAAAATGAGATATATTTTCAGCTACATGAGACAGATTAGTCAAAAGGGTTTTTCTAAACCCCTTTACTCTCAATCCAAAATAATACTGAGTAACAATTATTACCCACACCGTTCCTCAGCCTTCTACTAGTGAGATTTGCTCCTTTTTCAAAAGACAAGCAGTTTTGGATACCCAATCAAAAGGGAAGAAACAAGAAAAATTTCCCCATGGCCAACATTCAAGAGATCAATTTTCTATCTATTTCCAGAGGGATAGGCATTCTGATCTGTTTTGATTACTTACCCTAAGGAAGAAAATATGCATAGAGTTGACAGCTAATTTTAGTTTTCGTTTTCTCATGCAAGGCACTGAGAGGCATTCCTTCCACCACCATATTCTGCTAGAAACCCTAATATAATAAGCATACCTACTTTCTAAGCAGAGAAAAAACATTTAAAAATGTGCAAGAACACAACATCTTTTGGTTCCTTTTCCTTAAAGCAACAAACATACATTTCCTCCAGGCATGGAGTGTTTAGAGCATTGTTGTCAACACTTTAGGAACAATGGTTCCAATTTTCCAAAGAGAAGGAAAAATTATCAATGGCCAAGTTCCAAGGTCTCTCAGCCCAAAACCAAGACTGTCCAAGGGTCTTCTGGAACATCTGAACTAACTTTATGTCCCATATACTTGTAATACCACACTGAACCCCTGACACTGTTTATACTTGCTTTTTCCTAAGACATGTATCTCTAAGAAGGCATGTACCTTACTCTTTTTCATAGCTCCAGTACCTGGCACCGGCTGTCATTTATTAGTTGAATGAATTAGCAAACATTTTAATAAATCAATCTCTAAATCAAATAGAAAGAGTTTTAAGTAAGTCTCCAGTGAATAGACAACCTTATTCATGGCTTGTTAATGGTTATTGTCTTCTTTCAAAGGGATTCCCTTCCACAGTGGAATGTCTTATTTTTCCTTTGATCTTTTCTTCTGACTTTGCCTTGTGCCTTTTTATGACAAGCACATCAAATCAAACTGGATCGTGGAGGGCCATTTCTGTCACTTTCACTCTATGTCAAGCTTGTTTCCTGACTGTAAGATTGGTCACTACGAATTCTCCTATTCAGCCTCTCCCTAAAATTGAGTGAAAGCTAAAGTTACATCAACAAGTATGTATCAAGCATCTGGTAGAACAACATTTTGTAAGTGTTGTGAAACCTTTAAGGTAAGATCACTGCACCCAAGGTGCCTACAATCTAGGTAACTTTTGAAAACCTTAGTAACAATAAAGGATTTCAATCAGATGTTGAGACAATAGCTCTTCAGAGCATGATTTCTGTCTAAAAACCTTATTTCTGCACCTCTTCACTACAGTTCAAACTCAATGCATGCACAGCTACCTAGCGCACATGGACTCTGCCGCCATACCCCAGGCTCCAGCACCCAGGACACTCCTCCAGAGGTGATTTAGTGGCATGGGAAAGGCCAAACTCTGCACCAACAAACCTGGGTTAGAATCCTGGTTCTTTCCCCACTAAGTCTGTGACTTTGAAAAGTTCATTAATTTTTCTCAGCCGCAGCTTCCTCATCCATAAAATTGGCTGGATAATGTTTACCTCACAAAATTATTGTGGCACAAACTAACATTTTCACATAACCAACACAAAGAACGTTTTTATGACCATTCATTTTCTTTCACATGAGATGTGTTTGCTCATACCACTGAGTCTACATCTTAGTAATGTCATGCACGTTACACACTTTCGTTCTGTTTTCCACGAGATGCCATATCCATTAAGAAAGCAAACAATCTCTTAAAATCTCCAAAGTGCCTATGGCCAACTTCATCTGCACACACCCTTCTCAAAAAAACATAAAAAAGGATAAAAGGTTTCATCTGAAGTAGGTAGTGCCAACAATAAACTCAGAAAATGGCAGAACAAAGTTCATGTTCATCAGTGTAGATAAAGTTGAAAAATCAGCCACCGGTGTGTCTCTATGCCTAGTAAACAACTTTTTCTCTGCTGAAGAACTCTATTTTCATCCCATTTTCGTTTGTATTGCTAAGCAACACCATGTACCCCCAGTTCTATTTCAGATTCTGCGTTTATAGTCACAGACACCTACAAAGTTACATCCCACATGCGGGATATTTTTAGCTTTCGTTTGTGAACAGTCATATGTACTATCAAGTACCCCAAGTCACAATGATGTTTTGTGCTTGTACAGAACTTACCTTTACCGGCAAACAGATCATGAACTTCTTTCTCATTAATTTTAAGACTCCTGAACTACTCCATGAGGCCGCCTGTGGTGACTTTACCGTGAAGGTGGACAGCTCTCCTGAGGCTGCACCCTGCAGGAAGGAAGGACTCAGAGCAAAGGCCAAGTTCCCATCCCCTTGCAGCTCTGAGACAACTAACAAGTTATGGGCCTCAGTTCATTTATCTGTAAAATGGAGAGATTTGGCTCGATTATCTCTATCCTCTATGCTTCTACAATTTACATATCTAACACCTTAGGCCCCACGAGAAACTGTCTTGCTTCCTGGTGACTCACACTCTCCTGCCAACTTAATTTTGAAAATGGAAGCAAATGGAAATTTGTCTTAGGTTTAATAAAAGCTGGTGAACATAAACAGGAAGCCAGAGAGATGACAGTATTTAGAGGAGTCCTTGAAAAAGACAGGGTAGAGAATTAAAAGAAAGTATTCTTGATGCAAAACTTTTATTTCATGTTTTATATCCCCTTCTTCCTGAGTATCCTGCCTAGGAATCTTCTGAGTGTTTAGAAGAAACTGCCCACCAAAGATCAATAGCTCTCATGCCAGAAGCTCAGGGAATCACCAGATTTTAAAATAAAGAGAACTTAGAGACCAAGAAGTAATGAGTAATAACCAAAGGGACATTTCAGAGGAGGGCAGCAGTCGATGATTCAGGATTCAGGTGAGTGTGAGGAAGTGCCCTGGAAGACTCTGCTTCCCAAGTGGCCGGAAGAACCCTGCAAGAGAGCTTCAGTGGGAGCCAGAAAATGGAACCGGAAAGAACAGCAGGAGTCTGAAATACCCATGCCTCTGCAACTTTCCCCAGTTCGTATATAGGTTATTTTATTTATTTATATCTCGTCTTGCTCCAAAAAAAGATCTAAGGCAGTTTACAAAGAGTCATACAATATAGCAAGTCTAAATAAACTTGAAAAAGAAAAAAAAAATAAGGCAGAGGAAATATAATAGTGGGAGGTGTACAGTGTTAACTCAGATTTGGTGGTACTGCAGGGAAACACAGTTATACATTTTAAACAGCTGAGCTTCAATGCTGCAGCAGAAAGCATGGGGTTTAGCACAGAGCGTGGCACATATATACACAAACGACAGTAATTGCTATGCATGCTGTTGTTTTTGTTTATTCCTGTTAGCCCAAAGTTTGTTTTCTTCCCTAATTGACTCCCAAAACAAGAGGTCAAACTTGTCTCCATGGAAAATTCCCTTCTCTGTTCTACCCATTCTCTGCCTTCCCACTTCTTTTTTGTCCCAACATGCCCTTTTAACTTTGCAAAATGATGAATAAAAACACAATGAGGCCTCAGGGTCCTGGAGCCAGTGACTACACTGTTGGCAACATAACCAGTTCTTAGCAAAGCTATGAGATTGGCTACATTTCTCATCTTTTTTTCTGGTGTCCTTTTTCTTCCTCTTTTCTCCTGCATTGTGTAGCCTCATCTGTAGTATCCCTTAAACTCTGTTCTACGCCACCAGTATAAAAGATACCCCTGGCCCTAAAATATAAATAGCTCACATTAGTTAAGTCCTAGGAGGGCTACATTCTCAAATGAAGCAAAGCCTTAAAATAAAGGGATTGAGTTTTAAAGTGAAAACTCAGTTGTCCATGGGTAAAGGAGTATGGGAAGCCTTTTTTTTTTGAGACAGAAAGTAAATTTTAAGTCATTTTTTAAAACTGATTATAGCACAAAAGCAGAATACTAACTGAAAGTATAACCCAAATATAACTGGCACAAGTAGCATGGTTTTAATTAAAAGTAACAAGATTATGATTCCCGCAATTTTAGAAAATGAAAATAAATTTAAATCTGTGGTGAGGGAAATAACTACCTACGTAATATACAGTAGAAGTCTTTAAATACTTTAGTCCATCTTGGCCATTTTCATCCTGATCTTAATGCCAATGCCTCCCCCAAAACTCTCTCACCCAATCCCAAAGAAAAACCATTGCCATAACATTGACTCATTGGCCCCTTCTGCCTTCTACGAGTCTTTACTTTTCCTCCTGCTTGACATTTCTTATTGCACTCCAAGTTTTTAGCTCTTTCTACCCATCAGCATTACTAACATAATGAAAGGCCAATAACCCAGCAAGTAGACTGTAAAACTTCCTTTTAAAGAGTGACAAAGCAAGAGCAAGAGAGAATAGACTATCTAGCCCTGGTCCAAAGGTAAAATTAATATTGCCACTGAAGAGAGGAAGAAAGAGGCAGAGACCTGGAAAAGGACCTCCCAGAACTGGGAGCATAGCACACAAGCTGTGACTGTTCCACTGACTGCAGGAGGGGAGGGCAGGAATGGTATTACTAAGGTGTCAATCTCACTTTTTTTTAAAAAGATGAAAAGCTATGACCATTAGCTGGAAAGTACAACAGCCATGCCCTTCAGTGAAGGAGCATGTATAGCCACACTAGAACCCATTTTTCGGATAGTATATGCAATCCAGCAACATCTCTCAGAGCCAATAATCCCAAAATCAGCACTGGGGCTATTAATGTTTCCTAAGATGACTGTATCTGTACATTCTAGAAACATTTATTCCAGGACCTCTTTCCAAAGACAATTCTGACAACAATGCTATCATCTTGCCATACAGAACATTTGGTGGCAAGTGCCTCCCTCCTCTGGATGCATTCTGTAATTTTGCATCTGTACTTCATTTCTACAGCCACCATGGATAATTATGGGAGCCTTTAGCCAAGTGCTTGTGTTAGATGTGCAAATAAATACCCTACGCTTATTTACTAGACGACGTCTTCCAGAGTTACCCTCCCGCTGTAAAGGGCAAGAATTCTTGTCTCTGAGTATTTTAGGGAACATTTCACATTATTATTAACACACACCTATAGCTAAATTCCTCTAGATTTATATGCCTGGAAATTTTACCAAACAATAGCATTAGTTACTATGCCATTTAGTCACAGGTATTCATAACTTCTATGTTTTCTCCATTTTTCTTTTACATTCTCATATTATGTTTTTGATGCCTGCAAGACACATAAAGAAAAAAAGAATAATCTTTATTACAGCAAAAACAACTTCTTGCTACCTTCACCCAAACATGCTATAGCATAAAACTACAGGAATTAAAAGAAATTCAGTAACCACTAACATTGAAACTAGAGAACCTCCAGGATATAGAAATACCTCTGTAGTTTAATAACTATTTTCATCCATAAAGTCATGTCAAAAATCAACCAGTATTGGCTTTCACTTCCAGTTATGATAGAGAAGGATAAGAAAGAACCTCGCTCTTGAAGTAACAAGATAAAGCCAGATAAAATATAGTTATGTTTTCCTGTAGAGCTACGAATAGTAGTAAGAACAGAGAAATGCTGATGAGCTGAATTTCAGGAAGAAAAGATGTGTTCCTAAGTGAGCAGAGAGTGGCAGCAGCTCCCATGCTTGGAGGAAGACACCTAGTCAAGGCAGGAGTGATTGTAGAGCAGACCTGCTATACCTGGCTAACTTCACAATAATGAATAGAGCACTGGATGGCAAGATGGATTGGAATCTGGAAGATCCCAAAATGAAAACCAGATCACTTGACCAAATCTCTCTCCCCACCGCAGAAGCAGCAATCCATGAAGGGCTACAAAACAGAGAGATACTGTGTAATCCTGTACATTCTCATAGAATCTGAATTCTAGGACCTTGCTAGGTTTGAATATAAAAGTACACCAAGAATACATGATATTACAGCCCAATCCCTTCTCAGTTCAGCTACTGACCAGATCTAAGAGGCAGTGCTGGAGTAAAAGTTAAGGTTTTGTTTAAGCAGAGATGAATCCAATCTAGTTAAAGTTGCTACCTTCCCCAGCTCAACTCATAGGATGAATATAAATGATTAGCCCCTCCCCCTAACCACTTTATGAAGAAAGGCTTTTACTCTCTAGAAACAAAACAAGAAATTATTTAGTCTCTACTGTTGTATAATATATAATTATCCAGTATATAATAAAAAGTTGTGAGACATGGAAAGAAGTAGAGAAATGTGACTCATAATCAAGGAAAAACACAGTCAGTAAAAACTGATCCACAGGTGGCTCAGTCATTGGGATTAGCAGCTAAGGACTTTAAGTCAACTACTATAAATATGTTAAAGAATTCATAGGAAAATATGGATATAATATGTGAAGAGAGAATCTCAGAAGAGAAATGGAAACTGTAAATTAAAATTCTAGAGCTGAAAAATAACATATCTGAAAAAATCCCCATTGGATAGCTTAAGAGTAGATTGAACACTGCATGTAGAAGGTTGTATAATGGCCAGAAATCACTCTCAACTCAGTAGGCACACCCATTTGTGATATGACTTAGTCACTCTTCTCATACAGAGGTAGAGATAATTTCTATACCCCTTAAATATAAATTGGCTTGACATCTTGCTTTGACTAAGAAAATGTAGCAGCGGTTATGTTAGCCGTTATGCTAAGGCTATGGCTCAATCTGAAAATAGACCTAAAGAGACACTGAAGTTTATACTTTGGTCCTCTTGGAATGCTACCTTGAGATTATCATGCCATGAAGAAGCCTGGAATAAAACACTATGTGGATAGAGTGACTCAGCCATTTCAGCAGTCCCAGATGAGCTGAGCTTCCAACCAACTCACCTCCTATATACAGCTGCAT
>CAUYSK010065621.1:0-21724 GCA_963575035.1 Avahi laniger
GAAAAAAGATCTGCAGGTATGGATACATGGATGTTCCCCAGTCAGAAAGAAAGAGAAAGAGAGAGGATGGAAGGGAAAAAAGGAAGGAAGAAGGCTGCTGTCTACCATATCTCCCTTCAACAAAGCCCACCAGTCCCACCCACACATAGACCCACCAATAAACATTTCATATTTCTTTCCAAGTTTTTTTTTTTTTTTTTTTTTGGAGACAGTGTCTCACTCTGTTGCCCGGGCTAGAGTGCCGTGGCATCATCCTAGCTCACAGCAACCTCAAACTCCTGGGCTCAAGCAATTCTTTTGCCTCAGCCTCCCGAATAGCTGCAGATTATGTTTTGAAAAGTTCAATTAAATTGATAAACCTCTAGGTACTCAAATGTCAAAAGACAGATGCAAATGACCAATTTCAAAAATGAAAGGTCATTACTACTGTAACCCCATGAATTAAAACAATAATAAAAGTTGTACTATGAGCAACTCTATACCAATGAATTTGATATTTTTGATAAAATGAACCAATATCTTGAAAGACATAAACTGCTGAAACTCAAACAAGAAGTAAATGAGCTGAATAGCCCTTTATCTACTAACTAAATTGAATCAATAATGAATAACCTTTAAAAATAGAGAACATCAGGCTTAGATACTCTAACATATGAATTCTACCAAATATTTAAGGAAGAAATAATAACAATGCTTCACAATTTCTTAAAGATTATCCTAATACCAAAGCCAGATAAAGACATTATAAAAAGGAAAACTAAAATCTAATATCTTTCATGAACATAGATGTGAAATCCTCAACATAATATTGACAAATTGAATCCAAGAATGTCTGTAATGAATTATACACCATGATCAAGTGGGATTTATTACCACACATGCAAGACTGGTTCAACATTCAAATATCAATTGCTATAATCTACCACATCAAAAAGGCTACAGAAGAACAATGATATGCTCATATAAATTGATGTAGAAAAAGCATTTGACAAAATGCAACATTCAATTATGATACAAACTCTTAGAAAACTAAGAATAATGGGAACCTCCACAACTTGAAAAAGAGTATATGTAAAATACCTACAGCTAACTTTACACCTAATAGTGAAGGACTAGATATTTTCTTCCTAATATGGAGAACAAGGCAATCATGTGTCATCTGATCATTATTATTTAACATGGCACTAGAAGTCCTAGCTAGTTTAATAATACCAGTAAAATAAATACAATGTAACAAATTGAAGAGGAAAAGGAAGAAATAAAACTGTCTTTATATATAGATAACTTAATTATCTATGTATAAATTCCCCCCAAAACTAAAACAACAACAATGGCAACAGCAAAAACAGAAACAAGTGAAAACCTCCTGGAACTAATAAGTAAGTATATCAAGATCGTAGAATAAAAAATTAATGTACAAAAGTCAATTGCATTCCTAAATACAATTTAAATTTGCAACTAAAACAATTATCATTTAAAAATAGCATGACAAAATTAAATACTTAGGTAAATTTATAAGAGAATATGTACTAGACCTGTATGGACAAACTACAAAACATTGAAGAAAGAAACAAAGAATCTAAACAAATGGAGAGATATTTCCTGTTCACAGATTGGAACATTCAATATTGTTAAGATGTCAATTCTTTCCAATTTTATCTACAGATCTGATGCAACAACAGTAGGCTATTCTGTCATTATCCACAAACTGATTCAAAAGTTCTGATGGAAAAATAAGAGACCAAGAACAGCCAACACAACAAGAGAAGAACAAAAAGACTGACACTACCCAATTTCAAGGCTTATTATAAAGCTACAGTAATCAAGTCAGTGTGGTTTTGGTGAAAGAATAGCAAATGCATCAATGGGACAGAATAGTGATCGCAGAAATAGATCAACACAAGTATAGTCGACTGATCTTTGACAAAGGTGCAAGGGCCAATTGGTGGAGACAGAGTCAGTCTTTTCAACAATGGCGTTAAAACAATTGGATGCCCATAGGCAAACAAGTAGAGATATAAAACAAAACTCAGAAAGTACATCCAAACCTTACATCCTTCACAAAAATCAACTCAAACTGGATCATAAACCTAAATGTAAACCATAGAACTACTTCTGGAAAGAAGAAAATACAAAAGAAAATCCATGTGTTCTTGAATTTGGTGATAAAGTTTTGGAAAAAGGTGCTGGCCCAAGTGAATTTGCAAAGTGGAGTCTATAAGATTAAAGGAAAAAGGAACTTTCGACTCTAGCTGATACAGTCTTTTTCCCTCTTGGGTATGATTTAACATTTCTGAAGCCATTATATGTGTATACGAAAATTTAAAAATTAAGTATACAAATGGTAGATAGAACCAGGATCTTCACGATTGGGAATGAGAGGTTACAGATAAGAAAAAGGACAAGGGTCTTAGAGAAAACCAAGTGATAAAGACGAGAGTTGAGCATGAACACATGTTCAGATTAATTTAGATACAAACGGTGATACACACACACACACACACACACACACACACATTTCATTGCCATGCATATATAACATAAATGGGCTTGGAAACATACATACATTTTTTTGATCTACCAGCTGACATAGCCTAGAAACAATAACATCTCAATAGCAAGAAGCACACATAGTGGCAGATCTTTGTTTTCAGTGGTATTCTCATGTAAAAGAAACCAGGGCTTCCTGTAGACATGATTATTCTAGAACTGGAGCAGGAAATATACAAGATGATCCTGGAGCATCTTGTAGGACCAGAAAGTATTAATAAGAAAGTGCTCAAAAATAAATAACATCCACCCACAATGATGAAAGTAGGGCAAAGGAACACAAGAGCCAACTGTAAGGGCTCCACATGGCCAAAGCTGAAACTATTTGTGCAATCAAATAAACAAATTAGAATTTGGTTATAATCCTCCAAATAAGATATCGTATCATGGACCATGTTTGCCTTAGATGGCAGACACCAAGGACATCCTGCAAAAATGTGTCCTCTACCAAATCCTGATAAGAATTAATTCACAAATGATTTGAGTGAAGATACATGAGTCCTACTAATAATCTTTGTTGATGACACAAAGCAGACAGGAATTAAGGATATATTGAATAACATAATATCACTGCAAAAAAGATTTCCCATCTCTGGAGCTATGTTGGATCCCCACTGCCCTCCCGCATGCTTCACTTAGAAAGCATTAGGAGGACACCTACTATGTGCCAGGCACTGGACACAGTGGTGAACAACACTAATTACAGAGATGCTTGCTCCCAGGATCTTGTGCTCAGTGGGTAACGCGATAGTGAGTGACCATGGGCAGGGTAACGTGGTGGTCAGGAAAGGTCTCTGTGTGGAGGTGATCTGTAAATTGCACCTGAATACAAGGTTAGACAGGATGATGTGGAAGAAGTTATGTTCCAGGCAGAGGGATGAGTAGAGTGACTGATGCACAGGGAGAAAGGTTGTGTCACTGTCAGTTGACAGGAAGAGTTGAGGACTGAGGAACCGCGTTTGGCCAGAGGTGGCCAATTATGTAGGGCCTCATCTTGTAGGCCATGGCAAGGAATTGGGTTTTAGTCTAAATGGAATCAAGTCTTCAGTAGATTTAGGAAGGGGTAGTGGGGCCTGATTTTTGGAACTACAGCCCCCATCATAGCAAGCCTTGGCTCTATGCCTGTCTCTATGTTTCAGAAAGGGTACGTATGTAACTGTCTGGGTTTCCATGAATCCAAACCATGTGGTCAATATTTCTTGACTGGTCATGATTTCTTAGGATATATATCACCACCATCCTCTCCAACTTCCACTTTCCTTCATTTAAGATTTCCCGAGGGCCTTCTTTCCACCACAAACATCTATAAACACAAGGAGGAAACAGCAGGAGTAAAGTCTCCCATGACTACAATCGCCAGTGTAAGGACTCCCGAACTAAGGCTCTCTTAGTTCAACACAAGCCTTCGTCTAGGCCCATACAGCAAAGATGTTTCATCTGTTCAGGATTCACTTGCTTTATTTATTTAATATTTATTTTTGGTTATTTATAAGAAGCATTTTTTCCCAGGGATTTTGTTACCACCTGTGTTAGTCCTTTCAAAAGGCATCAAAACAATAATTACCAAAACATTAAATTTTATTGAGGAAATTAAATTAGTTCTGACAGGTCGGGCATTCCTGGGCACAGTGCATGGTGATCTCAATTTAAGTTAGACTTTCGTACACTTGCCCTTTTTCTCTTTAACGTGTTTCCCAGGTGATTCTTCTCTGAAGATGAAATAAATCAAGCCCACTTAACTCTATGAAGGTCATGGGGTTTTAAAATTATTTCACTCTGTTCTGTTCACATCTCTTGCAGTCTTGTGAAGAGAAAACCTGGCTACAATTGCCAAGAATGATTTTGGCAAAGGTGCTGAATCATGAAATGCTCCATCAGTGGAAAGTCAGTCCATGTATCACAGAGAAAGAGAAATTAGAGACCCGTTTAGGCGTGAGTGATTGGTAATCTTGGAGTAATTGAATGAGATGACCTTATGGTAGGTTATTTTAAAAGAAGCAGATTTGACTATCCTAGTTTCAATCTGAGTCCCATGAGAGGCGAAAGGAGGGGTTTTGAAAATTCTGACCCTAAAGGGATTTCTTGAACAATTAAACCCAGCAGGAATGGCCTGGGGCAACAGGATAGGTTAAGAGCCTAATTAAAGCCAAGTGAAATTTAGGCTGATGGATGTCTGAGCTGGGAGGCACAGGGAATTTCAGTAGTTTCTGGGAACTACAGGTGGCTAGAAGGTGGCTACATTGAAACCATCCTTTGATTCATCAGAGTTTCTTTTCTGCAGGACAAGGAGCAATTTTAGTCATCGTCGAGTCCTACGAGAGCACTGTAGATAACCTTAAAAAAATAAAACACTAGAGCAGGTAACCTGCTGCGGCCAAATTTCAGGCACAGTTCATCAGAACACATGCCTCACACATTCCACTGATTTTAGTAGTCTCAGTTATTTGACAGCATTAGTTCTGCTAGCTGGTGAATGTCTGCATACACAAGCACTGTGCTTAGTGCTCACATTGTGAGCTGATTTTGGGGAGGTGTCATATACAATATACATAACCGGGGTTAATTATTAACTTCACACATATTGAAAAGCTAACGTTGTACAAGGTGTTTGTTCTAGAAGAAGGAGCAAGAATCCCTGCACACAATGGCCTGTGGTTCAAGACCAGGTGTTTTGGAACTTTAGTGTGGATCAAAATCAACTGGAAGGCAGGTCAAATCACAGACTGTTAAATTCTCACACCTGAATTCCTGAATCAGCTGGTGGGGCTGGAGAATTTGCATTTCTAAAAAGTTCTCAGTGAGGCTTAGTGGCTGGTCTGAGGACCATGCCCTGAATAACAGTATTTTAGACTAGAGACAGAGAGGGAGCTTAGAACAGAGCACCTGAAAGATCCACACAGGGGTTGTAAACCACATTGAATGCAAGACAAACCAGAGTCACTGCTTGGTATCAAGAAGGTACAAGGGTATATTTCAAGTCAAATTTTATCTAACTCATCTAATTCTCACGTAGTTTGGGTAACTGGTATTAGGCTTATTTGCTTTATAAGTATATGATTCAGGGCCCAAGGTGTGAAACTAGTTTGGTATTAAAAAAGAAAAGAAAAGAAAAGAAAAGAATACAACGGGGGCACCTGACCACCAGTGATTTTTATGTTCCTTAAAATGTCTGAAGTTTAAGATTGGTTTGCAATGGGAGAACACAATTTCTCAAACTATGATTTCCATTATCCTCCATGCTGGACTTCTAATCTACAGAACTGTGAACTAATAAATGAGTGTTATTTTAAACCACTAAATTTATAACAGTTTATTATGCAACAGGAGGAAGTTAATGCAGAACTAAAGGACCATTACTGAAGTTGAGGTTAACTCTTTTATCAGAAAGAAGACATTTAGTTGACTTCCTGTAGTTTGCAAATGTCAAGGAAAAGAACATAAAGTGTCCTTCAGAGATATAATTTTTCTACTTTATTTTTAATGGTAAGAATATATGGATTATAACATTTCAATTTTAATAAGAAAGTGCTAAAATGCAGTTATATCATTCAAAAATCTAGTATACCATCAGCATAATCTAGATTAGAGGTTGCTTGCTCTGCTGCTAATATAAATCGGTGGTAAATACCATAATCCTAGCTAGAAGGTAGGAAACATCTCAAGGCCTGTGCTAATGTGGAATCCTTTCTCAGCCAAGATATCGCAGCCATGTACATGTACCGTAAGAGGCATGTTTGAAACCTTGTCCCAGAGGTAGAAGACATGCGCTCTGAGGCAAGGGAGGACCATGGCCTCTGCAAAAGGCCAAAGTCACATTTTGCAAATAGATGAAGATGAAGGTGAGGTTTCTTTCTTCTGCTACTGAATATGAAAAAGACAATTCATTGCCGCAGTGGTTTCACAAAGGGGGAAACTGGTGAAAGAAGCTGAGAGAAATGGAGAAGGAAAGAAGGAGACCAGGGAGAGGTAGGGAACAGAACAGCAACTGCTCCTAAGGGGAGAGAAAGAGGCAGATGGGGGATGTTTGGGGTCTCTCTGACTTCTTGCTGCGTTGGGTGCACTGTTACCCCTGCTGAGTGGCTGAACCCAGGACTGTGTTATTTTTTCTTCCTATGACCTAGTGGCCCATTAGATATGTGTTGAGTTGGGAATGAGGACTGAGGGTGAAAGGGAAGCTGGGAAAAGAGATGCCAAGAATGAACTAGGGAGAAGGAGGAGGGGGGAGTCTAATTTATAAAAGCTAAATGGAATTTGCCAGGTGGTGCTGGTGGCCGCCATTGCACCTGCTTGTTTTTGCTATAGAATAAAACAAAAACAACTATCTTCCAATTCACTCGATACCTGAAGTCCCCAAATTTATCGTTAACAGTTTAAGACTTTATATAGAAGGATGGAATAACACATTAGTCAACAAGCCCCTTCTTCGAGATGATTTTATCTGTTTTAAGCCTTCTTGGCTCAGTGCTGCATAAGTACTGAGACACCACTTTCGGCAAGGGAGTGAGTCAGCTGGGACACCAGGGATAGCTGCAAAATCAGAGGGGAAGGACTGATTAAGACTCACTTTCAGCCTAATTCATAATGTTTTCTTGGCCCCGACTCTAAGACCTTCCCCCAAATCATCAAGTGGGGAAGGGTTATGATAATCAGAGTGTAAGGCAACAGACAAGCTTCTGGGGAGAACATCAGAATAGCCTGGCATGCTGCTTTAATGTCCTCTATAATCCTAGCTTTCCCCAAGAGTTCTCCATCCCCTTCCCTAACATGAAAGCCGACTGAGATAAACTACCAAGGTGAGATAATCGTTCCTTACAACAAGGGCAATCTCAAAAGGCAAAGTACCTCATTAACCTGGCTGCTTCTTAAGGAGAGTAAAATGCACAGCACTTCAGAAAAGGGGCACGTAATTAAGAAATTAAATAACAATAATCACTAGCACCTGTAACCTAAAGCAACCACAAGGGATACAGAAGCCCTTGACTAGGACACATTTTATGAAAGTGAGGAATTCTAAATGAGCCCCACTTTCAAAGAGCAAATTTAATTGCCTGGTAATACATTAAAGGAAAAGATGTAAAATTAAGGCAAATGAATTATTTTCCTATGAAAACAGTCAAATGTTACCAATTTCAAAATTATTATAATGGTGTAATTTAATCATTCAGACTTCTACCAGTGTGACTGGTATAACCAGCCTCCAAAAGTCCAGACTATTGAAATGTCTAGTCTTCTGCACACAAAGCGTTTGAAAAGGGATATGATTCATTTACTTACAAATTGCAACAGCCCTCAAGCCAAGGAACCCACAGTTAGCCATTGAGCGGTTGTTACAGGTTGTTTTGGGGAACAAAATTCGAGGGTTTTCATCATCTTTTTACAGGGTTCACTCTCCATATCCTTAAAGGGTAGCTCCATATTTCCTAGTAACATCAACAAAGATAATTGACAGAGACAAAATTTTTCTGAAAAACCAATGCAATTGATTGGTGGTGAGCAAGCTTAACCCTGAATCCTGAATTAACATTACCTCAATTTCTAAAGTTGGCCTTATCTGTTGTAAGGAGCAGATGAGGAGCCCAGTTTTCCGAGGATGGTGGTGTTGCTCTTTTCCCAGGAGTTCTGGGGGCATGGGTGGATCTGAGAGCGGAGGAATAAAAGGAGGAATCTCTGCTCTGCTCTGTCTGCTAGGAGCCACCTCAGGGTCCCTGGAACAGGTGCGCCTCTTCCTAGCCATGGTCTGCTTTCCCCTGGGCATCTGAGATTGTCCTTAGATAATGTACAGGTTTTACCCAACAATTGCCCTCTGGATGCGCAACAGAACACGGAGGCCTGTCTCACACTCCCGTGGGAATTACCACGCAAAGTCGAGTCCTACTTGAGGTCTTTAGGACCCGTCCCTGGGCGCGCTGACTGCTCCGGCTTCCTTGTTCAGCTCACTGACCTGAATGAATGTTTTATTAAAACTGTCCCCAGCCTCCTTGTTGGAGGAAATTGTGCCTAAGAAGCATGATTTTATACTCTTTCTTATGAACTCATGGAAGGAACAAAGGATGATTTATGGGGCACGAATCAAAAATTGATGAGGAAAGAGTCCAGGAGTTGGGCCTCACTTTATGAAACCTGTGAAGAGGTAAGAGTAAGAACATAAGAAAATTATATTTTCCCCCCACTGATGTGGGCTTTTGGTTCCTATGCAATGCCTCCTTCTTAACACTTTCATAGTTATCTATGCTGATGTTTTTAAAAAGTTTTGTTGTATTTGAGTAGATCTTAAATTCTTTTGTAAAACTCATACCCTTGAGGGTTACTGCAGAAAACACTGGTGAGACCCTCCCCAGGATCCCCACTCACACCTAGAGGAGACGCCGTGAAGTCATTAAAAAGCAGTTTCACACATTCACATGCATTCGTTTTTGTTTCAAATTTGTATTCTGTTGCATATATTGTGCTTTATTTTCGCTAAATATTGCTGTATGCACATTGACATGTTTATTAAATGTTCTCTGATTATTTCAAAACAGCAAAAAAAAAAATACAAGTTCTTTTATGATTTACTAATCATCAGACCTCACCTTTTTCAAGACCCACCGAACTATAAAACTAACCTACAGGCTGAGGTCTGACCAGGGCCTGGGTCAGCCTCTCAGGCCGGCAGGATGCTGGAGCCGCACTGTCCACACTGGGCGTGCTCTGGAATCTTGTGTTGCCCTGAGTGTGAAAAACAGGACTCTGCAGACAGAACTGTGTCCCCGAGTGCCAGCGAGCTGCACATTTCCTCTTATTCTGGAGACACTTTCCAATTCGCCCAATTGATTAGCTGAGCTTATGCCACAGTTTCCTGATGAGCATACAACAGCCCTGAGGGTGAAGGAGCCCTAACGGGCAGCCAATTCATTCATTGTTCGCTCAGCCCTTGACTGTCCTGTCCCCAGGCTCCAAATCTAGATTTCCAACCTGCGCTGGGGTTGGACTCCAATCCAGAGGGAACTCTGGAGGGGCCTACTGCTCTGCTGGTCTGAGCGTCACCCTGTGGGCACTGTGCAACTGGCGAATTCCGTCCAGCTTGTCCTTACTCAGGTGCTGCCTGGCCCAGCACGGCCTCCCTGGTTCCAGATCCCCACCCTCTACTGGCTCGTGCTACAGGGGTCCTGGCATCCTCAGAATGAAGCCCATCCAGTAAGGGCACAGGACTCAGTGCCTGAAAACAGAGCCAGCAGCTGCACAATCACCCAGGGAGGGAAATCTTGGCTTTGGAGACAGGCAGAGGCTGTGGAGAGGAACCTCACAGGTGGCTGCTTACCCCATACCTGCCCTTACCTCCCTGTGTACCTTTTACCTGAATTCTGCTGGAGTCCAGGTCTAAAAAGGGGTGCTGCCATTGTATTTCACTCCTCTGTCTCTTTACATCTAGCAAACCCCAGGAGTGTACCTGGGAGCTCATTCTTGAATTTGGTCTGTGTAAGATCATCTTGGCTCCAGTTCTCACTTCTCTCACCCACACCTCCTCCTTAGTCTAGAGGGACTAGTGCCACCAGTGTGTCTCTCTCCAGACCCTCTTCCTCTATGTGACAAAGGCCACCTTCCTTCAAAATCAAAACACAGGCAGTCAGAGGAAACAGAGAGGGAGTGGTGAGCACTAACTTTTAGGAATGTAGAAACTCTGCCAGAATCCAAAAACAACTTCGAGTCTACACAAAGAAGTTTTGTTGTTGTCTTACCTACCATGGGAAGCTACTAAGGATAGATGGTGAGCAGACACTTAAGGTCATTTTGATAGATCTTTGCAGGGTGGAAGGAGGGAAGAAAGATTGGTTATGGGCAGACCAGTGAGGAGGCTGTCATTATATCCAAGGGAGGAGTAATAAAGACAACACAAGGCAGTGGCAGTGGAAGTGATAATGCCAAAAATAAATTTATTTTCAAAAGGGGAATTTAAAATTGTGTCTTTTCCAATGAAGCCATTCCTGCGTGGCCCGAATTCAGTGCTGCTGCAGCTGCTACCCAGGCTACGCAGGGCGCATGGAAATGAACGGCTCTCCTGAAGTGGGGCCACCCGGCAGCCCTGCCTGGTGCTTCTGAAATATGCAAGTGAATAAATATCCAGAGCTTTCTCATAAAGATCTCCAGTGATAGGATAAATCACATGTCCCAGCAAAGCAAGGAATAAAAATAAAAAATATTGGAGGAAGACAAGGAGGGACCAGCAAACAAAGGACAAATAAAATAATAAGAAGGATTTTATACTCTGAGGGTGATGGCTCTTGAGTCCCAGGCAGGAGGAGAGATGGATGGCTAGAAGCAGAGCAGCTGCAGAGAGAGGAAATCAGTTATGCATGTTTAATTTAACAGTTCAGGAAACCCAGTTACCATTTTTATTCGAGCATAGTGGCGGGCCCTGCTATTCACAGAAAATTATTTCCTTGTAAAAGTCCTGTGATATGATCATATCACTGTAGGACTGGCTACCCCCCAGCCATTCCCATTGATTTCCACAGTGGCGGCTTCCAGACACACAGGCCGGAGACAAAGCGCCCTCTTTCCCAATGTCCTTCAGCTGAAGTGGTCCCGTGGCCCCATCATGTGGAATGTGAAGGGCAGGGTGCTAGGGGCTTGTGGAAAAAATGTTTCCTTGTCTATAAAATAAAGGAGCTCTCTCCCTGCCCTGCTTCTTGCCTAGGATGTTGTTCTGTGAGAAGCCACTTTGCAACCATGAGAGGGAAGCAGGAAAATCAGAGACGCTGACTCGGGTCCTGCCATCAGGGGACTGCAGAGCCAATGTAGAACCACCTGTCCTATCTTGAAATAAACCATATACGCTCTTATGGTTGAAGCCACTGCTCCCTGGCCTTTCCTTTACATGAAAATTAATGTCTCCTGAATTAATACAGTTCTACTGAAGGATATGAAACACGTTGTTTCTATCACAAGTACTTACATTGGAGCTGGTCCTCTCTGCCATCTGATGGCACAATGTAATCAGGTAGTAAATGAACATCATCAACTGGTTCTCCTTCACCATTACCTTCTGGAATAAAGGTTCACATTTTTAGAATTGATGAATAATTATAATATTAATTATTTTCAATATCTTAATCAAAACTATTCATTCTCTCCCCTTTTCAAATGGTTATATAACATCTCTCTTTTAATAAAATAAACACGTTGATGATTTTTCCAGTTCCTAATATATGACAGGCAATCTGCTTCAGGAATGGGTCTCATATTTGTCTCATATTTCTTTTTTCTCTCTTTATTCCTGAAATAAAATTACTTGGAGCTGCCATGACAATGATGTTCTGATCTTAAACAATTATACAAACTAATTACGATTAAGTTTTGAAAAGAGCAGGTATTTAATTCCCACAGATCTGCATGTTGCCATATTCTTACAAGTTGTTTCAGGTCACATCTTTGGCAGGCAGTCTGCAATAAGAAATTCAATCACAAAAAATGTTAAACAAGGCATTGTGATGGATGAGCCTTGATCAATAAGATGTGGTTCTACAGCTAAATTGTGAATTTACTTCCAATCCCATTGATCTATTCTCTTACAGTGCAATACATGAAATTTTAGCTACTGGGGTTTTAAACATTTCTTTAAGGTCTTGGCATAAGTAGATCATAAATCAAAAAAATCCATCTGCCAGTCTTTGGGAAATGTGGTTAATTCTACCAGCCAGAAGTAATAAATTGAAGAGCATGAAGTTAAATTTGCTAAATGGTCTGTTGACTTTGCTATTGCATATTTGGCTCTCAGAAATTTTCTTTTAAACCGAAAAGCACCTTTAAAGCACAATTCTACTTCTCATTTCTCTCTTATGTGCCAGATTTTTCAGAACAACAATGCTTCCTCTCCAGCAGGAGGTAACAGAAGAGTGAGTGCTGACGTCAGTGGCAGAAGCTGAGCTCATTACCTGGTCCTAATTAATCTGCATGTGATCATAACATCCATGCTGATACAATTAAAATTAATTGAAAAAAATATTGAACAGGGAGATGTCATCCTAAATAACAAAGATATTTATTCAGTAGTAGAACATTGCAGTGGGAATGTGTGTGCCATAGAAAACTATGTGCATATTCAGGGAGGTGAAGGAAGACAAAAGACTTTTAAAAACTGTGGTTGATTATATCATGGTTTTGAAATTATTATCCTTGGCTACAAAGATCAGTAACAATGGTGATGTCAGTCTGAGGTTGGACAGGCAGTTGATGGACAAATGTCCTTGCAGAAGTATTTCCTGTATAAGGTTGTGATTTTTGTAGAGTTTTTTATAGTAGTTTTTGTTACCAAGCACACAAGCATGAAAACCCTATCTTCGTTGCCTTATTTGGCTCTATTTTTCAGGCTTTTTTTTTTTAACATCATTAATGACTCCATTTTGATTTTGACAATTTTCACAGAGACAATTCAGATTTTCAAAAAGACATAACTATTTAAAGATTACAAACTATCATAGTAGAGAAGAAATTTTGAAAACTCAGAATTCCTTAATTTGCAGGTCTGTTATTTAAGATTATTCTACCTATTATCAAAGCTGGATAATTTTTTCATTTCATAATTTATAGTAAAATTATCCTTGACTAGATTCAATTATATCAGATACTGAAGGTTAATTTTTCTGAATTCGAGAGCTGCTCAAATCATACAGTGTCCAACCTGGACCACAAGATAGCATCACCATAGATATCTAAAAAAACACACCCTGTCGGATACGAAGAGCCCCTCCAATGATCCCAGCCTTTGTCCATGGCTGGGCCATCACTGATGATTCAGTGCAGTGCCCTCCCTCTGTAATAATGAAATGAGCTCAGTTGTTGCCAAAAAAACAAAACAAAACAAAACAAAAAGACACACACACACACACACACACACACACACACAAGTTGTGCTCATGAGAGCTACTCTGTTTCATTTCAGGTAATCCTGATTTGTTCCATGCATTATTGAATCAGGAGATGTAATTGTGATAAAAAAAGAAACACCCAGAGGAACTGAGATCCCACTTAGGACTCTGACTTGAATTGCTGCTTTAAAGAAGGGGAAAAAAATCTCTTTTGGAATCTGAAGAGCAAGTTGCTTACCTCTGCTTACATCAAGCAAGTGAGCAACTAATTATTGTGTCTCTTCAGTATTTTTAATATCCCTCCCTACATCCAGATCCTGGGTGCCTTAACTCTGCACTGAACACAGGTGTTGATGTATCTTCCAGAAAAACGCAGAAAGGAATAGCATTCGATTGCCAGGGGTACTAAGCAACACAGGGCTGGAACCCCAGAGATTCTAACTCTGTGGTCCTCTTGC
This sequence comes from Avahi laniger, assembly GCA_963575035.1. Taxonomy (NCBI): domain Eukaryota; kingdom Metazoa; phylum Chordata; class Mammalia; order Primates; family Indriidae; genus Avahi; species Avahi laniger. Next base: position 13,856 of record CAUYSK010065621.1, read on the forward strand.
TTCTGGTTTTTGAAAATCTGAGGTGTACACACCTCATGTGGCCTGAACCATGTGGGAGGCCAGCGCTGTCAGCAGCTCAGGCAGGACAGGGAGAACACCCTCTCCCCCTGTCCCCTCATAGTAGGAAGTTCCTGGACTTGCTGAGTCTCTTGTTTCCTTGTCTGTCAAAATGAGGTTACACGTATCTATAAGATCCAACTATCAAACACAAACAAAAATCCAAACATTGTACCTGAAACAGAATGGAATAAAAAATATCTTACTATTACTATTTGCTACTATTATACCTACACTCCACTATCCATTGCAAATGGCACCATAGCAATAACCATTATTCCTCAGGGAACTGTAAACTGGCCCTTCGTCATCTTTAGGATAAAAGATTTAGCATTGCGTCTGTATCTCTTTGTGGTCTGATGCTGTCTACTTGCAATACCCACCGGGGATATTCGTAGGCCCAACGAACTCCAGATGCACAGAACTACTCCAGGGCACACTTGGCACCCAACATGCTCCATGAATGGGATTAGGTCCCTTATTAAAGAGACATTGCTTGCCCTTCCTTCCACGTGAGGATGCAACGAGAAGATGGCCATCTGTGAACCAGACACTGAATCTGCCAGTGCTTGGATTTAGGCCCTCCCGATCTCCAGAACTGTGAGAAATGAATGTCTGCTGTTTAAGCCACCCAGTCTGTGGAATTTTGTTGTGGTAGTCCTAGGAAAATCATACTTTTTCCTACCTTAGACAACTAGAAAGGTGGAAAAATATATGAAATAATGGTTTTCAACACTGTACAGTACACAGCAGAGAACTATACAGTACGTGGGAGGTGGGACATGATCCAGGTGTGCTCTGCATTTGCACTTGTTTACTGTCTCAAAGCACCTTCTGGGCCACAGAGGAGAGGAGAGGAACCCACACTGAGCCCAGCTACCTGGCTAAGGTAAAGAACCAAAGGTGAGAGTTTGAGTGGTCAAGGTATCTAGATTTTGTGGAACACACTGCCAAGGAGGAAGGAGGTTCGTAAAGAGGGAACTGCAGAGATGTTTCTTTAAATCTTTAGCTGACTACAGGCTGCACATGCAAGATGGGAACCTAACTAAGGGTGGAGAAAAAAATAACTGCAAAGGAATAGGCAGAACAACTCCAAGAGCTCGCACACGACAGGAACAATTTGTGTTCCCACCAACCAGAGTGTAAAGCCCTTAAAACATATGCGGTATTGGATAGAATATTTAGAATAATGATGGGTATTGTCTTAGCAGGAAGACTAAACAAGCTTATCATAAAGTCGGCTCTCAGCCTCTCAGCTTGTCTTAAGAAAACTTTAAAGCAAGCTTCAGAAGGATGAAGCTGATTCTAACTAGAATTTTGTCCCAGAGAAAAAGTCAATAATATTTCATAGGATACAAAAACACCTAGCACCTGAAAAGAGTAAAACTCACAATGGCAGGCATATGATAAAATTTTTCTTGTATTCAAAGAAGAAAATATGATCAATAAACAGGAAAAAAATAGAAAAAAAAGAAGTAATAGATAAGATAGACACTATAAGAGCTATGACAAGTATATTCTATTTATTTAAGAAAAGAGAGAAAGAAATGAAAACAATAAGCAGAGAACCAGAAAACATATAGAACACTCAAAAAGAACTTTCAGAATTGAAAAAATGCAGTATCTCTAATAAAGAAAACATGCTGAATAGAATTAATAGCAGATCAGATATCATACAAAAAAGATCTAAGGCTGTAAAGATATTGTTATAGAGATTATTCAATAGGAAGATTATAGAGAAAATAGATTGGAGGAAAAAAAAAAAACAGCACCAATGAGCTGCAAGACACATGGAACAGTCCACCCATACGTATAACTGCAGAGCTAGGAGAGAAGAGAGGGAAGGAAAAAAACATTTGAAGAAATAATAGCTAAAACTTTTCCAAATTTGATGCAAACTTAAAGTCCAAAGATGCAAGAAACTCAACAAATAGAAAAAATAAAAAGTCCAGCATGATGAAAAAACACACCAAGGCACGTCATTACCAAAGTTACTGAAAACTCAATATACAAAGAAAGTCTTAAAAGCAACCAAAGAAAAAGCACACATTCATACAAAGATAAGAACTACGGAAAACTTTTTTGTCATACAATATGCAAACTAGAAAACAACAGTCTTTCAAAAAGAGCTGAAAACATACTTTCGATTTAGAATTATTTACTAACAAAATGTTTTTCAAAATTGAAGGCAAAAAGAAAAAAACAAGACTTTTTAGACAAAAGAAAATGTGAGAGAATTTATGACCACTACAAGAAATATTAAAGGAAGCTTTTAGGAAGAAAGAAAGTGCATAAGATAAAAATCTGGATCTAATAAAGGACTAGGGAACACTGGAAATTGTAAGGATAAGGATAGATGTGAAGGACATTTTTTCTTATTTTTAAATATGTCTCTAAGGATAATCCTTGAAAGCAAAGAGAGTCACAATTTTTAGTGGGACTTATAGCATATGCAGAAATCAAACATATGGTCACAATAGCACAAAGACTGAGAAGGGAGAAGGGGAAATATTCTGTTGTAAGGTGTGTTAACAATAGGCAAAATGATATAGTGTTATTTTAAGATAGATTATAAAGAGTTAAAATATATATTGTAAAGCCTGACACAATCATTAAAAATAATGAGTTAGCTAAACTTCCAATCATGGTGGTAAAATGGAACTATGTAATAGTGCAAGCATTGTAACAGAATCCAGTGCAAGGAAACCAGAAATAAAGAACACAAGCACAAATTAGAACACAAATATCAAAAAGGTAGACTTAAAGCCAACTCTATAAAGAATTACAGTAAATATTAGCAATCAAACATTAAAAGACAGAGGTTTTCCTATTAGATGAAAATCTAGACACAACTGTATGCTTTCTACAAGAAGCTCACTTGAAAGAACAAAAAGAGGTTATAAATAAATGGATGACAAATGTATACCATGCAAACACTGATCAAAAGGTAGATGACTATGTTCATATCAGAGTGGCTATATCAATATCAATGTACCTTTTAGAAAAAGAATTCCACATTGGGGATGAAACAAGACATTATTTAAGCTGAGGGGGTCAATATAAGATATAACAATTATAAATGCTTATGCATTTGAGGACAGAGCTTTGAAGCACAAGAAGCAAACGCAAATAGAACTAAAAAAAGAAGTAAACAAACCCACAATTATAGTTGCAGAGTTCAACATTTCTTTCTCAGTGATGGATAAAACAAGTAGACAGAAAATCAGTAAGAATATAAAGGCCATGTACGATACTATCAACAAATTTAATCTCAAAGTTATTTTTAGAAAATTCCACCCACAACAGAAGAATACAAATTCTTTTCAAATGTCATGAGCCATATTATGGGCTACAAAGCAGGTATAAATAATCTCAAGAGAATAAAAATTATACAAAATTATGTAATCGTATTAATATAATATTTATATCAATATGATAGTTAATTATATTAATTGTGTTATGATTTTTTTCTTTTTTTTATTTCAGCATATCACAGGGGTACAAATGTTTAGGTTATGTATATTGCCTTTGCCCCACCTGAGTCAGAGATTCAAGCCTGTCCATCGCCCAGATGGTGTGCACCACACCCATCAGCTGTGACAATACCCTTTCCCTTCTCCGCCTCCCACATGCTTGAGACCCGATCAATGTTACTACTATATGTGTACTTAAGTGTTGATAGCTAATACCAATTTGATGGTGAGCACATGTCGTGCTTGTTTTTCCATTCTTGGAATACTTCACTTAGAAGAATGGGCTCCAGCTCTATCCAGGATAATACAAGAGGTGCTAGGTCACCATTGTTTTTTGTACAATTATTAATTATTTTAATTAAAATTTTGATTATTTTATTTTACAATATTAAATAAAAATCAGTGACAGAAATCTCTCTATAAAATAACAAAATATTTGAAAATTAAACAGCATGCTTATCAAAAAAAATCACAACATATTAAAATTTGTGTGAGATAGCTAAAGCAATGTTTAAAATGGAATTTTGGGCATGACATGAGGTGCAGTTTGAATGGATGTGTTCCTTCAAAATTATTATGTTGCCACCTGCCACCAAGGTGATGGTAGCAGAAGGTGGGGCTCCCGAGAGGGGATTAGAGCATGAGGGCTCTGCCCTGGCGGATGCAATGGATGCTTGTGTAAAGGGCTGGAGAAAAGGCCCTGCGGTCCTTTCATCTCTTATGGCACATGAGGACACACACAGCCTTTGTCCTTTTTTGCCCTGTATGACATGTGAGGGCCCAGCTAGAAGACACCTTCTGGGAAGCAAAGAGCAGCCCTCAGACCCCCAACCTGCTGGCACCACGATCGTGGGCTTCACAGCTTCCGTAACTGTGAGAAATACATTTCTATTATTTATAAATTACAGTCTCAGGCATTCTGCTACAGCAGCACAAACAAACTGAGACAACGTGATTATATTAGGAAAAAGAGAACAGTCTCACATGGATGATTCAGATCTTCCTACTCGGAAAGATTAAATGAAAATGAAAATAAGCGGAGAAAGGGATTATTGAAAAGATAAATTAATTAGTATCTTTATAAAAGTATGAATTAGCAACGTTTCTCTAAAACTTACTCTTCTAATCACAGTGACAAATATCTGATTCAATCACAAGTGAACAAGCTGAGCTTCAAAAATTGTCCAAAAATAAGTGCCCAATTTGGAAGGGACATGAAATTAACAGAATGCCTCATCAAATGTTCCCCAGGTGATCCGTAATTGACCCAGAACTCTCAGAAGTGCCACAGTAAAGTACTGAAGTCTATTTTAGATGCATTTGGAAAAGAGGCTTCTCTGAGATGCTTAACTTCAACCAAGATTTTAATTTTAGGAGGGTGAATTTAATTACTCATTTTATAATAGTTAAAAATCTGGCATCTTGAATGCTTGTTTACGCATGCTGCTTGATTTCCCATCAGCCTGTAAAACAAAATTTAAAACTCATGACTGAGAGGACTATTTGTGTTGTTTCCTTAAGTAAATTTTGGGGATTTTGGTTGTTGTCATCAGCAAATGTTTTATCATGAAATTTATTAAATACATACATTTCACTTTTATAAAAGGACACCTCTGTTATATTTGAAAGTAGCTTAACTTTGCAATCATTGTTATTTAAAGTATTCTAGGCAGACATAAAATAGAAAATATCATTTTAAGTCAATTAAACTTGTACCAGAGACCCTACCAATAATATAAATAAACAATTTTGAAAATTCTCCAGTTCTCAAGTTGCAGTTGAAATTCCTGGAGATTACAGATGATTATTTACATGTCCTAGAGCCAGATTTATGATGAATTCATTCCTATAATCCATCATTTTTTCTTCTCTCCCCCTCTGTGTCATGTATCATTTGGTAAAACTTCCGATGCTAAATCTTAGGAAATGTATAGTTTCGTGGCCATTTTCTATCCCACATGATTATGCGTATTGACAAATCCTTTCTCAAGACACTTAAGCCTCTCTTAACAAAATTTGGCATTTTCAGTCAGCCACTCTTTCACGTTTAGAACCTCTTCACTGAGATATTTTGAAATACTGAAAGCAAATTTTGTATTCCCATTCTCATAAAGATGTAATATTATGTTTCATCTAGCATAATCATGGATTATTTTCTTACAGAGGAATAGTTGGAAATATAAATAAATGCATTTAAAAACAACTGTGCAGTTACAGACTTCATCTTGTGACTGATTTGATGAAAATCAGCATCATTTGTTGCTTTAGTGGTAACATATCACGTAAAAATCCTTACATCATCTCCACCAGGTACCACATAAACGCAATCATTAAGGAAGAACATTGCTTTTAAAATTAGATGCTAAACAGCTTGGTGAGTTTCCCCCAAATATAAACTGCATATTCAAGGGGAAAGAGGGGAAAGCTAGGGTGGCATCTACCCACCTCCTCTGGCCTCAAGGACCAGGGTGCTGAGGTGACTCTGAAGGAATGGGGATACGTGGGAGAGAGTGGCATAGCAATTAGGATGATTTTGGCTCAGACTAGCTTAAACCACAGTGGACTCTGGATCTCGGACATCAGCCAGTTCCGAGGAAGGGAGGCTCCTGGTGGAAGGGCCCAGCTTTGCCTCTGTGCTCAGCTCCTGGAGCCGGCATCCCACCTTGGCTGGCAGAAAATGAGCAGCAGTATTCCAGCTCCACATCCCGACACGCCAGGATCAGAGAAGAAAGGGATCTCCTCTAGGAATCTGCTCTTAGGAACAGGAGCCCATTTTATGAGAGCCCCTCAAGTCTCACTGGCCAGAACAACCTGCAAGTTGGATGAAAATGATCCCGGGAGGCTCAGACTCTGGCTGCAGCATCTGCCTCAAGCACGTGCCTCACTTTCTTTTGTTTTCCTCCTAAAACTACTCTGAAGCCTCACCCCCAGGACAAATCTCAGTCAGGAGGGACTCCGCGGAAGACAGACACTTCCACGAGGCACCTGCTTCTGCCCAGCAGTCCTGGGGGAATAGTGCTTCATTTCCCACAGCAGCTTTCCATAAGGAACCCTGCTGCGGGCTTTCCCTTCTCCCCTGACTCGCTGTCCTCCTCCGCCCCACCTGCTGCACAATTGTCTCCCCAATAAACCATGTGAGCAAAGCCCTTGTCTCAGGATCTCTTTAAGGGGAGCTCAAGCTAAGAGCTCATGCCAGGCTTACCCCTCTCGGTTTCTACTGGCATGATGCAGAATTCAGTCCAAAATGGGGTGGGGCGGTGCTCTATGTCTTTGAGACTTTGAAGAACTCACTGAGTTTTCATGCACTCAGGTCAGGGCTGCAGTGGCACCCAGAATGCACTGCCCATGTACATGGGGCTGCTCACGTGTATATGATGTTCATACCCCGTTGGAATTCTGCAGCACACAACCTGCCAGACTGTATGCAGTGGCTCTAGAAGAGTAGGGATTGGAGAGAGCATTCTCTCCCAGGCAGATCTGATTATCTGGGGCTCCCCCAGGACTCCTCTCATCACATTGGACCCTCAGTGATATGCACACTGGGGAGCCACTAATGGTCAACTGTCATGTTCAATAAGTGATTGGCTTTTTATAACTTTTGGTTTGGATGGTCCACTTTACCAAATTTGCTGTTGATCATATCCAGTTGGAGTAAAACAGATTTCTAAAAGCACATTGATGTTTATGTTAACAGCAGCAAAACTGCAGTCTTTTATCCTCAGTGGCATTATTTGACACTCAACGAATAAGTGCATTATGTCAATTTTGATTAACTTTCACAGAATCCCTTTGCCAGCAGGTGTTAGCTTTAGTCTTTTTTACCATTAAGGGTCTTCTGTGGTTGTTTCCACTGGATCAGGAAAATTCATATTATTCTATGTTCTATGCTGATATCTTTGGTCATAGCATTTGACCAACTTTTTTGCCTTTTTTGTGAAATTTCAATAAAGGCATATAGTTTTTGATATACCGATGCTGTTTCTGTGTTTGGAATGCCTTGATATATCTAGCTCAGTATTTACTTCTATTCTTCAATATACCTGCTAAACTTTTGAGAGAGACTTTGACTTACGCTGTATTGAGAAAAAATTCTATTACCTACCATACATTTTTTAGGATATTTTTTCCTCTCATGTTGTAATTTTTTAACAATAATATAAAATGCCATGTTTTATATTTATAATAATTAATTTGCAATACTTTGGAATAATATATAAAAATTCATGTTCTTTATGAGTTTATATTCAATTTATTTCCTACCTATTGATAATTCCCTAATGTTCCTATCATTGTTAATTGAATAGATCTGATTATAATAGATGAGGACCTTAGGGCTTAA
>CAUYSK010065623.1:0-31957 GCA_963575035.1 Avahi laniger
TTTGATCATAAAGTAAATGTATATGTTCTCTGCCAGGTGCTGTGGCTCACACCTATAATCCTGGCACTTTAGGAGGCCAAGGTGGGATGATCCCTTGATACCCTGAGTTCAACCCCGTCTCTACAAAAAAAAAAAAAAAAAATTAACTAGGTGTAGTGGTGGGCACCTATAGTCTCAGCTGCTCAGGAGGCTGAGGCAGGAGGACTACTTGAGTCCCAGGAGTTTGAAGTTGCAATGAGTATGATGACGCTACTGCAATCCAGCCTGGGGGACAGAGCAAGACCCTGTCTCAAAAACACACAAAAAATTGTGGCTTAAAAATGTGTACACAGAGCAAATCAACACTTTATGTTGAAAATGAAGCTCCAGTTCCTGAGGTTGCTATTAAATAGTTTCATATTAAAATATAAGTATATAATATTAATACTAAAAGCACAAACAATGGTTATGTTTAAGAAGTCAGTATCATTATTTGCTACATACATCCCACGTGTAATAAATGTAATTTAGATACTAGTCACCACACAGTTCCAAATTTTAATATTTGATTTAAAAGAAACACACATATCTATAAACAAATTACATATGCATCATAATGATGTAGGAAAACAATGTGACTGAAATGTGTATGAAACTTATTATTTATCTCAGAACTGAAACCTGTTATCATTTGGTCTAATTTTACAGATGAGAAAATAGACTCCTCAATCTTAAGATCTAGCTCACACAAAACCAGGGTCACTGTGCTCAATCAGGGATGAGGCAACTCGCAGGGCCACTATTTTAAATAAGATCTCAGCAACCTCTCGGATTCAATAGCTATCCTTGGCTCAAGTATTTGGTTCAAGGAAACTAAGTTATTTGAACAAATGAGAGAAAAGCTATGTTTTTAGAAGTGCTCAAGTGGAAGAATAATACTGGTAACAGACTTATAGGCAGTCTTAGAAAACGATGTTTTTGGAGCTGGAAGTCCTAAACAGTGTCTTGTTATCATTTACTATATGACTTTAGACAAGTCATTTACCTTCTCTGATCCTTATTATCTTCACTTGCAAAATGAGAATAATGATAACACTTGCCACATTTGTATATCCTAGTTATTATACATTCATACTACTGCACTATTACTATTACTACGACCATTAAGAATAATACCAATTCCAGCATTAATTAAAGCTTTCTATGTGCCAAAACTTTGTGACTTACTGTTTAAACCTTATATCTATATCAAACCCTCTCAACAGTCCTGTCAGTTAAGTATTCTGATTTTCTTATTACACATGAAGAACATCTCAGAGTGGTTAAATAACTTTCCAGAAGTCACACAGCTAATAAGAGCTTGAATGTGAATCAGTACAGAGCTTTCTGACTCCACATTTCATTTTAGATCCATTATATCCTATTTCCTCTAATATACCTTATATATTGTATATATACACATATATAAATATATATTATCTATAAAATATAGATATATTATTTATTTTATACACACACACACGTTTATGCTGTAATTTTTGAAATGCCAGATCAACGCTCTTTTTTAATTTTTATTTTTTTAAATTTCAAAGCCTAATGTATGGAACAGAGTAGGTACTTAAAATTTAGGAAAAAGAAATTAATATATGAGGTAACTAAGATAACTTTGGGTGAACTGTTAATTAACAATGTGTCAGCAATAACAGTGGCTATTTATATCCTCCTCTTCTTTAAGATTGTGTTATTAAAAATTACTCTAGAAGATAAATACTGTATGGTATCACTTATATGTGGAATCTAAAAAAAAATAAAAAAAGTCAAAGTCATAGAAATAGAGTTTCCAGAGGCTGCGGTGTGTGGAACAGGAGATACTGGTCCAAGGGTACATACTTCCGGTTACATGAAGAGTAAGTTCTGAGAATCTAACATACAGCATGATGACTATAGTTAATAATAATGTATTGTATACTCAAAATTTGCTAAGACAGTAGATCTTAAGTATTTGCACCCCAAAAAAGGGGGGGGAGTAATTATATGAGGTGATGGATGTGCTAATTAACTTGATTGTGGTAATTATTTCACACTGTATACGCAAATCAAATTAGCATGTGCACTTTAAGTATGCACAGTTTTATTTATCAAATATACCTCCATAAACCTGAAAAAAATTTATTCTAGGGAAAAAAACAGATATGGACTAGCATAGGTTCAATTCTGGATACAATGTTGACGATGATAGAAAAACAGCTATTTTCAATAAAGAAGGGCTGAACTCTAACTCCATGGTCCAGGTAAAATGAGAGAGAAAGGATTTCCTTTAAAAATTACATACGATTCCTGTTTTTCAAAGGGTGAACATATCTTCCAAATTCAAATCTTCAAAAAAGCTATTCTGCACTTTCCTATCCAAACAAGATAATGATACTTGCCATATTTTAGGTCTCTGACTTTGTATATGAATATTAATAATGATGATGATAATCAGATAGTGATATTCAAAAAGAATATTTTTTTTCAGAGTTAAAGAGAAAGCTGCAGGAAGGATCAGAAAAGAGGCACAGAGGTCCTATATCTAATTAAAACACAAATTTCCAATTCTTTAAAACACTCCGTTCTCTGCCCTAACCTTCTCCTGAAGAGCAAGAAGCTGAATGGAAAGCTGATGACGCGTGTGCCGGTTCAAGCTAGAGTGACGTGGCTGGGGGACAGGAGAGGCTGCGGTTTCCATTATCCATCGAACACCTTGGCAATTCTTATTTCATCCTGAGAATGTGATACTTACTCTTGTACTGCTCTGGCTATGGAAAGGGCCGTAGATCCAGTTTCATTAACGCTATCTAAGGTCACATTTGGCAGGTCATCATCATCACTGTCACTTTTACTTTGTCTGGGAGATAGGCCTCGGGGGTCCATTTGTGCTGGGAAAAAAAGGCATATATAATGAATTAAAATTAGCACGCAGAAAGTTAACCTTGTCCTGGACCAACATCAAGCACAGATCGTCTCTTCTGTGCATATCACGCAAATGGAATTCTCTAGACATCACAGGAATTAGTGAAAGCTTATGTATTTTATGTACTGAGTACTCTCTGACTCATTTTTCCATTCTTCTTTGGATTTACAAACCCTACGTCGGCTCTCAAGAGTTTCAGGGTACAATTATAGAAGAGGAACTACAAAATCCGCAATATTACCAACTCCTACGTGGTCAAAAACTGATTATGTAGCTCATGAGCTACTGTTCAACATTCTGGCTGCTCCTCCTCCTTGCTTCCCTGCCAGAGTTGTGGCCATTTCACTGCTCATTAGCACTTTCCCTGGAAGGTAGAGAGCATGAGGTAGAGGGGATAGTATTTGCTTATAACTCTCATAATAAGTTAAAAGAAGAACAGGGTTTGCATGACTAATATAAAGTTTCAGGTATTTTTTGTACTTAGCTGAATCATTGTCGCGCAGTTCATTACTGCTGTAAGTGGAGATTTGAGTGCGCAAAAATGACAAAAGTGGTAGCATTTTAAATATCTGTCTCTATGTGTTAAAAGCGCTCTTCATCTTCATCCTGATTTCATTTATTAAAAGGTACTTTCAGATATGATTCTCCTTCCACGTGAACTTGCCGAAGCAAGACACAGCTCGACGTTCTGACCTTTACTGACCAGGACTATCAGATCCTTTCAAACGAGGGGACTGTAATATGTTATCACATATTTATGTTATCACGTATTTTTTGAAATTAGATTTCATTTCTACCTCCTTTTCCCTATGAATAGGGTGTTCAACAAACACCACCCAGATTTTCTATCAGCCCTCACTTCAAGCACAAAATAAGCACACTTTTTCAATTGAAAGTACTGCGCTAGCTATACAACTACGTTATTAAAATATGCAACTTCAACACCACTGAGCTTCAACCAGACAGTTGCTCGTAAAAGCTGACTATGTAACATTTCTAAAACCACTACTGCTTGCAAAGGAAAGCAAGATGCATGTAAAATCATGGTCACAATGACATTTGGGTACATTTACAATTTATTTTGTCTCAAATCATTTTTTTGTTACTGTGCATCATGCATTAGGTAGAACCAGATGGAGTTGTTGGTATTTCAACATTTTTTATGCACAAAAAGGTAATTTTGATGATTGTACCTAATATTTACAGTATGGCTGGAAAAACTATGCCTAGAGAGTTTCAACATATTTCTGATTAACTTGTTTAAGAAGGAACTTGTATCCGTTGAACCTAGTGTGTGCTAGTGTATTTGACATACATTCTGCTATAAATATAAATATACCAAAATGTGCTTTGCACAATGCAAGTATTTGGTAATTATTGGCTGAATTATAGAGAAAGTAATTCAAAAAATCTGAAGCAGTGGTCCTCAACTGAGGGCAAATTTGCCCCCCAAAAGGCACTTAGAAATATCTGGAGACATTACGGTTTGTTTAAACAGGGGGCGGTGGAGGGGGGAAGAGGGGATGCTACTGGTGTCTAGTTGGCAGAGGCTAAGGATGCTGCTAGGATCCTACAATACACAGAACAAAGAATTAACCAGTCTTAAATGTCAATAGTACCCAGGGTGAGAAGCTGATCTAGAGATTGAAGAATTTGGAAATATAAAAGTATTAATTATACTTTATGCTTTCAATGACATAACTGTATCCTAGTTCCATCGTCACTGACAAACTGTCATACATGGGATTATCCATATTTTCTGGCCCTCTCCTCAAATACGACAATTCGCTATCACGTGATTCTGCATTCAATTTCCTCAAATACAACATTCACTTCCCCAAATGCCAGGAGTTACTCAGTAACATTCATTAAGAGCTTTTGAATATTTTCTTTGTACCACACACTGGGGGGAGGGGGGTGGCAAAAAAACCTTATTTTCCAACTGATCTCTTTAGAAGATTCCCTAGAAGAGGGATGTTGGAGAACTCTTTGTAGGGCAAAGCAACCAGTTCCACCACTATCTGATAACACAGGGCTTAACTATTCAGTCACTCCAATGGTACCTGAAGGCATCCCATCACTTAAGATTTGTTTTGGCTTTAGGCAATAGAAATTGGCTCAGGCTAACTTATATTAAAAAGAATGTACTGGAAAGATATTGAGCAACTCACAGAATGGAAGGTACAGATGAACAACCAGCACTCACATAGCACAGGACCCAGGGATGATCCAAGCATTTTGGTCAGGAATTCATAGATAGTTTCTTTTTGGGCAATCATGATCTAGAATGAGTCATTTAACAGCCATTCATAACTATTTAAAGCCAGCCAAGAAAATGAATATCAGATCTATCCAGGCTTCCAAATCCCATATTGTGTGGTGTTACATATGCTTGTAAATGTCAACAATTTAACATTTAAAGTTGTTTAAACATCATGCACTAAGATGCCTTTGCCAAGATACTAAATTAGCAAATAGCCAAAGGCAAGAGAATATTCTGGTGGTCCCATTTTGTCCAAGACAACTAGAGCTCTCACAAGTAAGTCATACAACTCAAGGAAGATGCAGGCAGTTAACCAACAAGCAACCTGGCTCTGAAAGTTAAAGCCTAATTGTACAAAAGATTCCAAATAACTCGTGTGAGAGTTGTTACATGATCATCCAAATTATGGTATGTTTACATCTTAATGAAAGTTTAAAATATGTTAAATGTGATATCTTTTTGATGTGCTTTTCAGGAGCATCATAATTGAGGATTTCTTTCCAATATTTTCAATAAATATTATGAAATGCATCTGCTACCATCATGCTGGGAAACTCTTTTTACCCATACCTTCAGCCAAGCTGAGGAAGTAATTAGAAAGGCTTTTTAAAATCTGCATTGCTGATTAGGTCAGATGATTAGCTTATCTACATACTTGCATAATTCCACTCTATTTTTATTAAATGTGGAACAGGGACATCTACCCTAGTTAACCTCCATTAGTCTTTCAGCTTCTCAGCCTATTTGGGAAGGACTGATTCTCCAGGTGCCCAGTTAGAGACAATAGAAAAGTACCTGGACATTGGAACCAAAAAAAAAATCTACTTTTCTAAATAAGAGAGCAGGAGATGATCTATAAACATGTGAAAAGAATTTACACTTGAGATTTCATTCCTTTTAAATGAAAAAGGGATCAGTTTTGGGTAATTTAGCTCACTGCTGGGGGAGATGCCATTCCTCTCAGCTGGAAGCGTTCTGGAACACTGAGTTTTGATCTACGGTAGATTTTTGTCATAAAGATCCCCCCAATAAATCACGTGTCCCTGTATCCATGTGCTTGTGTGGCCACTTCTCACAATGACTCTCGGTTTGACTATATGACTTGCTGTGGGTCAATCGGACATTATCAAACGTGACGAAAGTAGAGGCTTGAAAAGCACTTGCCCACTGGGTTTCCCTTTTCTCTTGCTGTTTTTAGACCCTAGTCACCACAAGCAGCAGCTCAGGAGATCTCAAGAGACATGCTGCTCAGAGGGCAGTCCCCAATCCCAACTGCTGGACACATAAGTGTGCCATTTGAGACTGACCAGCCACATTCCAGAATCCGGACGACTACAGCCATATAAGTGACCCTACGTGAAACTGGCGTGAAAACCACCTGGCTGAACTAATCCCAAATTTTTAACCCATAGAATTGTGAGCAAATAAAATAGGTGCGAATTTAACGAATTTGGAGGTGATTTGTTTGTTAGGCGGCAATACAAAATCAATGCACCACTGATTCCCAGCTCCTTCCAGAGATTCCTAGTAATGACGTGGACAAACTGTCACTACAATTACAATCAGCCTATCACTCTGTTAAAGTGAATTAAATTTGACCTAAAGCTGCCTCCACACATATTTTGGCCTAAAGTTTTCTCTGTACATGGTGAACCCTAACCTAACTTGATGGGTAAGCAGACTGCAACCTACTCTCGTCACAAGTAGCTGAGTCACGGCCGATCACAGCAGCTGAGTTTCAGCGGATCACAGGCAGCCAACTGTTCAAACTAGGCTCAATTAGGACAAACGCTGAGCTTTAACCAATCGAGCCAATAACTCACTTCCGTTTTCTGTATGTCACTTCCTTTCCTCTGTCTATAAATACAACCTGCACCTGTAGTGGGGCAGACCACTCCGAACCATTTTTGGTCCAAACTGCAGCTCGATGCTAGCGTTGCAAATTAAAGCCAATTGAGATCAGCAAAATGAGATTTGTTGTAATTTTGTCTTTTAACAACATTCTCCTCTCTTCTCCCCTCGAGAGCCAAACTTGCTTTTAGTGATATAAAATTTAAGTGTGATATTAATATAAAAAAGGAAAATGAAAGCTACATACCGCATTTGATTGAAATATTATTTACTTTTCAATTCAAAATATTTCAAAGATATTTACAGGTGTTCTGACTTTCAAGGCATCATCTTTGATCCTTCAGTGTTGCTCAGGCGGGGTTCGTCTCCCCTAAGGGGCCATCTGGTTGCGGTGAGCAAAGTTTTTCCGCCCTTTCTCTCAAGCTCATACTTAACAGGAGGCTCATATGGGGGGTGGGTTCTCCCTGGTATGTGGCCACCCAAAGCTACATTTCATGTTTGATTCTCTTCAACAGGCATGAGGCATTTAAACTTGGCTTTTTTGTCCTCCCATGTAATAGTGGATAAACACAGACACACTAATGTCCATTCTCGCCTCCCCTCACCCCAGCCTGGGTGCTGTCAAAACATTAAGCACTCTTCTCACTTCTACTGAAATAAATCTGCCCAGTCTGTCTATTCATAAACAAAAGGACATTTCCCCCTAAGTCCCCATATTACATGTGTACAACACAACAATCTGTGAACACACATGAAAACTTACTAACATTTCCTAACAGGAATGAACCCCAGAAGGAGACGCTGAATCCCTGCACGTCACTCATCGGGGCTGGAGGGGAGAGTGGCACCCGCAGATGGAAGGGACGAGGCAGCTGCGCGTGCAGGGCCCACGTGGCTGATGGGCTTTCTTTTGTCCTCCCTCGGCCACTGACAGGCTGCCTGCTACCTGCAGATGCCCTAATTGTTCGCCCTGCCAAGGCGGAAACATGTCCCAGTTAGAGAAACGCTGGCTTCCAGGAGAGCTGCTGCTTTATCACAGAAGAGAGGGCAGCGGGGGATTAGGGGGGAAAAGGGGAAAAGGGAAAATGAATGTTTGGGGAGGAATATGTGGGGGGAGAATGTGCAGGAGGGAAATTCACAGTGCCAGTGGGCAGAAGAGTCCTCCCCCAGTGCATCCTATGAGGAACTGTTCCAAAAAGGAAGGTCACAGAGCTTCATTAGGATAAAAACATGGCTTTGGCTTCAGAGATATGAGGTGACTTCTGGCCCTGTCATTTACGACCATCTGACCTTGGGCAATTAACTTCACGCTGCTGTTCCTCAGTTTCCCCCTCTGCCACTGCTGCTGTGAGGAGTCAAGGAGATAACATATGCAAAGCCTTTAGTCCCCGGCCTGGCACTTGGTAGTCAATCATCATTCCATTTTACCCTGACAGTAAATTCACTGCTTCTTCAACCAACCCCTTACAGAACACTCCTTCTAAATCTCTCCCTGTCTCCTGGACTATTCAAATTAGGCAGTTTTCTCCATAAGTACCGAAACTGAAAATACCATTACAGAGGCAGAACGCATATTGGATAATACATAAAACTACTACTTCTCTTGACCCCAACATTCATTTATGTACTCAATCAACAGATGTTTATTGGACATGTACGAGGTATCGAGTACTCTTGTGGGTGCTGGGGAAAGAGCAATGAACAAGGCAGATTACAATTCCGCTTTCACACTGTGGGGAGACAGATGACAAACAAGTAAGAAATGACATACTACGTCAGACAATAAGTGCCACACACAAAAATGAAGCAGGGTAGGTGGATGGGCTGCTGAGAGGTAGGTGGACAATATTTGAGCTCGTGGCCAGGAAAGGTCTCATGGAGAAGACGATATCTGAGCAAGGGCCTGAGAGGTTGAGTAGGATGTAGGTTTTTCAGTTTGCGGGGAGGAAGGGCATTCCAGGCAGAGCAACAAGAGGTGCGAAGGTTGTGAGGCAGGAGAGTGTTTTAAGTGCCTGAGTACCAGCAAGGAGGCTGCAGCTGGAGCCAGCAAAGGGAGAAAGAAGTGAACAAAGACAGAGAGTGGAAAGAAAGAGGAGGGCGTGCAGAGTGCAGAAGGCCTGGGAGGCCAATGTAAGGATTCTGAGTTTTGCCGTGGGTGAGAAAGGAAGCCGTTGCAGGGCACTGAGCAGAAGGAAGACACGATCTGAATTATGTCACTGGATAAGGATCCCTCTGGCTATACGAGCCTAGAGCACAGGGAGATCCAGCTGGAGACACACTGGTGGGAATAAGTGACATTAATATTAATATTCTCTAAAAACTCGCTCTTTTCTCTTTGCTCACCTCATGCTGGCTGCACACAGTCAATTAAAACTCAGGGCTTTACGACAGGAAGGGTTATAAAGCACGCACCTTCATAATATATTTGCCCATCATAATATATTTGCCCAGCTGATCTTCTGACCTCGTTTGGTTTCAGAATCTCAACTGTTTAAATATATGGCTTATTTTGCTGGTTTATCAAGACACACAGTGAGAGACGTTCACAAGTAAATAGAGCTTCACTCAAAGGATGGTGAATTCCAAGGTTAGAATCAACCCTCCAGGTCCCACTCCACTCACTAACGTTTCGACCATTCCCTGTTTCTTGCTTCGTTTACTTTTGCTACAGCTAATGAGATTGTCTCTCCAGGAGAGCAGCAACTGTGATTGTCCTTAGAACCCCAAATGAAGATTTAAAAACTCAATCAATTATGTAAATCTTGCGATGTTGGTACTGCGTAGATATAATATGCAATTTATTCACGTTTTCCCCCAATTCCTATCGGTACACTTGACAGTATAATGGCTTCTGCTATCATTATATTAAAAAATAACCTCATAATGTTCTTGTAATTCCCTAGTGCAAGGTCCACAGCTCAGTTAGAATGCTGTGAGACCTCTCTGCAGCCTTCAAGGCTATTGGTGATTCCTCTTCATTTTCATTTCCAGCTTCTTCTTAAAACTCTCTCCTCCCTTGGCTTCAGGGATGGGAAAACTAAGGCCTGTGGTCCTTGCTACCTGCTTTTATAGATAAAGTTTTATTCAGCCATGCTCGTTTATTTTTACATGTGGCTTCTCTAGCGCTGTAACGGCAGGACTGAGTAGCTGTCACAGAAACCATATGGCTTGTCATAAAATACTATCTGGCCAGAGAAACATTTGCTGACTCTGTGATAACACTATTCTTTTGGGTTCTTTTCTCTGATTATTTATCTTTCTATCTTCTCCTTTGTCTCCTCTTTTTGCACACCCGTAAATGTTAGTTTCCACCCCAGGTTTCACTACCACCCCTTTCTTCCTGCCTCTTCATTGGTGAGCTTCTCAGCAATTCCGCAGAATTCCACAATCTCCCCAATTTCAATCACTATCGCAGAGGGGATGAATATCAAATCCATGTTCCAGATCTAACCTCTCCTTAAACGTCAGTCTCATATTTCCAGCATCATACTGCCTACCTCACCTGCATGTTCAAAAATCATTTCAAACCCAAGTCCTACCCTTCCTCCTGGTACTTGAGTTTCGACTGATAGACCCATCATTCTCCTGGTCACCCAGGTTCCAAACTCTCATTTATTTCATTTGTCCCCCTCATTCAATCGGCTAATTGCTCTTGCTTTTACCCACAATTTTTTTGGAGAGCTCCTTTCTTTTTCCTACTGCTTCTCATCAAACTTCCCCAAAGTCCTGTATAGCATTTCTCTAGTAATTGAATGAATGAAGGAGTTTCCTTAAGACATTCCTTACTTTAAAATCCTTGACTTTTCCCCACCACCTACCAAATAAGTTTCAGCAGCACCTCCACAACCACTCTACAGCTTATTTTTCATTCGGAACTCTCACCAGCCTTATTCCCAAAGCCCCTTAACCCAGCTCTGTCTGGCTATTCCTTACCACTCACCATTTGGCCAACAAAAATCTGCCCTTCCTACAGAATGATACTGTCTTCATGAACCTTCCTTTCATTAGCTAACTAAATGCAATTTCTTCTTTTTAAAAAATATCCATATTTCGTATTCATATATTTTCACAGCATTTTTGCACTTTCTATTTTGAATTACAGTTAAGCACATACTTAACTCCTTGAGGGGAGTGACCATGTCAATTATACTCTCTTGTACACAGTAAAATGTAATATTTACTGATGAAGGTGATGGGAATAAATGCAGATCTCTACTTAAAATGATCACAGTAGTTCCCAGCTGGCAAGAGATTCTGCAAAATAGAATAAAAGTGTCCATTTCACATTTATGAAAAAAATTTGCATTCTGATGTACATTTTAAAATTAACATTTGTGGAGGAAGTCACAACTGTTAAATTTCTATTACTCTGTAAAGTCTTAGATTATACTTTTGGTTCGGGATGACACAGGAGTGAAAATGTTCATAATTTTTATTTCCTTTTCAGCTAGATTCCATTTCGCCGGCTTTTCTTTCCTTTCAGGAAATCATTTTAAATACTTCCACATAACTCTCATTTCTATCACAAGGATTACTGCTTGGAAACGGCAATGAAGGCATTTTATCATTTAAAATATTACTTTAAAAATTCACATTTGTTGAAATTATCACGACAGCTACTAGGGTTTCATTTTTCTAAAGAATCATGACTAAAATTATTTTTCCTGTTTGTAAAAAGAAAATGAACACAGATTTACAGTTG
Organism: Avahi laniger; assembly: GCA_963575035.1. Lineage (NCBI taxonomy): Eukaryota > Metazoa > Chordata > Mammalia > Primates > Indriidae > Avahi > Avahi laniger. The sequence goes on from CAUYSK010065623.1 coordinate 11,749, forward strand.
TCTTGTGTTCCCTGGAAATACGCCTTAGAGCACAAAAAGCTCTCATGATTAAAAAAAGTCATGAAATATTCCATTAGTAAGGAGGCTTTTCCACTGTGCTTGGTAACCTTACATAACTCTCTGGAGCGAGCCAACAGCCCCACAGTCTAGAGCCCCTCTGAGACATCACCACACCGCTATTCCCCCATTACCTTTCCTTCTTGTCAATTCATTACAACTGCTCCAAACCCAAGCCAATCAGCTCAAATTCATTTATTCAAAACTGAATCCACTTTAGGCAGACATTTAAAACAATAATAAAGTAATTTTGCGGTATGACATATGGGAGATAATGAGATCACCAAACTCATTTTCATCTGTAATGCACAGAGATGATGATGTTAGCCATTAATCTACAGCTTTTTTATTCACTTTTCTTATTTACCTTAATTGGTCTTTTTGCTCTGTGTTTTCTGGTGCATAAGATATGCTCTAAGACCATCAAAAATACTCAGATTTGTGAATTACTTATACATGCTTTGGACCTCTCTGTGGCTTTAAAGATTTGGTAATCCCTCTTCGTTTTTACTTCTGATCTCTTCTTAAAATTCTCTCCTCCCTTGTCATCAGGGATGAACACACTCATCCCTACACCTATAATGCATTTTCACCAAGAATTATATATTTCTTGTACACATCCTCAAATCACATTCTTTTTAAAAAAAATCATGAAAGTTTTGTCTGATTAACATGTGCACACACACACACACACACACACACAAACAGAAGCCTTTAACACGAGTTAAAGCCAGTAACATGAGTTATCGTGTGGGCCACAGGCAGAGAACACAAAGCACCACTAAGATGAGACCTGTAGCTGTGCAGGCTCACTCATAAACTGACTTCTAACTTGTAATTTAACAAAATATGAGGTCTACATAGCCGACTTCTGGGGACATTTGTGAAAAGCAGATATTTTAGATGTTGTCTTTGTGAATGCCAAGGTCTATTGTGTTAAAATCAGGAAATATAAATTTCTTTTTAGGGCAAAAGTAAGTGTTGACTATTCACTTTCTAGTGCATTGCTTGGGATTGTCCTATCCTGGGGTGAATACTGTAACTATTCAAAAATGACCTGTAAATATCTTTGAGCCACAAAAACAAGTATTGCTACATTTTTTCCCTCTGTTCCAATCTCAGTTGAAGGATGTGTTTGTTCATGTCCTAGTTTTATGCAAACTCCAAAGAGAAAAATTTACTCTATAAAACTGAAGGTCTTTTCAACAGCATTTCTGTGTTTGGTATGCTTTTGTAAGAAAGGACAATTCCATCGGTTTCCATTAATCCATTAGAAACACATGTTCTCTATGTTTTGGGCTTTCTTGTTAAAGAGATGTTATTTTTGTACTTTGCTAACACTCCTTCCCCCTTGATAAATTATTTAGTCTTTGAGAAGACGGGCCCCACCATCTAGAAATGCAGTTACGACTGTCTTGGGCTTCAAGTATGATCATTGCATTGGGGCTTGTTTGGTCAGCCCCCTTCCTACGCCCAGGTACGCAAGCCTCTGACCTGTTCAGAGCAGGAGCCCCATGAAGGCAGGTGAAAATGTCTCCAGAAATGACTCTTGAAAGACAAGGTCAAAGTTATAATTTTGTCTCAAGACAAGACAGGTGAAACAAATGTTTTGAGAACATTACTGTAATATACACTACACTGGAGAGAGAACATAGGACGTACACTCTGGTCTTTTTTGCTTTCCTAACTTTAAACTGGGTTTCCATTAACTTCTTAACGAAAGTCAAGATTGATTTTGGGAGAAGAGACAGTTTCAGAAGTCAGAACAAGACAGAACTTTGATTGAAGATGAGGTCTTGGGCTTTCCCACGCAAATTATCTGGTAAATTGTGTGGTACAAACACAAGGGTTTGATTTTTTTAAAAAGTAATACAGTACTAAAGAAAAACAGAATTTTTATTGGTGAAAACCAGTGAAAATTTATACTGCTCTAATAATCTGCATTCTGAACATCATCCAGCCTGATTTCCTTGACCAAAGCTGCCAAGTTACCGCAGCACTAGGCATTTGCTGTCCCTGAGGCTACGCTGAGGACCCGAGAGCCTGGATGTCTCACTATCCAACCAAGTTCTCCTGCTACGAGAGCAGAGACACTTCCTGTGTGCCCACCACATTTACAATTAAGTAAGATGTTAGAGGCGCCAAACCAATTCTTCAGTATTTTTATTCCTCTTTCTCCTTCTGGAAAGTAGAAATCCCCAAATCTTGAAAATCACTTTTTCCCATTGTCTTTCATATTCAAGTATCCTTGATATAAAAGAAAATACAAAGAGCCACTGAACATACGATTCAGTACTTGGTCTCATTACCTTGCTCATAAATTCTAGTTATTTACAGTTTTTCTTTTACAACGAGTCATTTTTTAAGACATTGCAATTATAAATATAATGGCCATCTACTTATTCTCCCATAAGATTTAAAAGAATCTTAACATTTTGTAGTATTTCTTTCAGATCATTAAAAAAATAAAATACCACAGAAAGAGCTGAAAGCTCATTTGCATTTTTTCTCCTATTTTGTTTCCTTCTTCCACAGTATTCTGGTGTATATCCTTCCTATTCATGCTGTCCTTTAAATACATGTGTATCAACGAATAATATCTATATGGTTTTGTTCTCTTAAAAACTGTACATACTACCATATTCTGCAATTTGTTTTTTTTACTTAACATTGCATTTGAGATTTATTCATATACTTTCATTTTAATTATTGTATAGTATTTCATGTTATATGTGGACCACCATTATGTATATATTCTTGTAGTGACGAAAAATTAGTTTTTAAAAACAGTCACCATTCCCCTGCTTATACTTTCTATTAAAAAAAAACATAGTCACTGTTACCAATGCTGGGGCAAGTTTCTTCATAATATACATCTGAAAATTACGGGGTATGCACATCATCAGTTTTACTAAGTATTGCCAAAATCTCCAAGGTGGCTGCATTAATTTACATGCTCACTGGTCTACGAATACGCTCATTTCCCCATATTGTGGTAAGACTCAATATTGCCAGATTTTAAAATTTTTCTAAAGTTTAAAATTATTTCATGTTATCAATTCTCCTCCCAAAACACAAGAATTTAACATGCTGTAACTATCCAATGAATACTTTCAACTTTCCCATTTGTCATTTTAGTCTAGAATTTTGGTACATGTTTTACTATCAAAAGTTAATTAAAAGTTTCTATGCAGATATTTATCTATATTTTTAAAACCAGTTCTAAGCTCTCCTTTCTTTTGGGGTTCTTTATATCCTTTACTAGTCATTTCAGCAAACTTGTGTGGGTGGTAAATTCTCAGTTAATATATGTCTGAAAAATTTATTTCATTCTTTATGGAATTTGACTTCAGCTGAATACAGAATTCTAGGATCCCTCAGCCCTTTGAAGAGACTATTGCATTGCTTTCTGCTGTTTGTTATTGCTGACAGTCTTTGCCAATCTTAAACTCCTTTGCGGATATTCTTTTGAGATTTTCTTTAGGACTTAAGGCTTGACAATTTCACTACTCTGTGTGTAGATGTGAATTTTTACTTAATTTGTTTATACTCTACTAAGATTTATAATCTCCCTTGATTTTTCTAAGTTCTCAGACAACCCTCTGAATGTTGCATTTCTTATCTTATAGATGTCATTTTAGATTTATGTTGGAACACTTTATGTTGTCTCCACTTTTCTTTCATGTTTTTGTCAACTTTTCCACTTGGTGTTATTTTCTAGGTGAAATTCTCAGTGCAATCTTTCAATTCATAGATTCTTCCATTGACCCTTCTCAACATGTTCCAATTGCCAAAACAAGGACCTGGGAATTATCCTAGATGTATCTTTTGCTTCATCCTTGACCTCCAATTGGTCAGCGAGTTCTATTATTTCCATACACACTGCCCCTGCCCGGGCCCTCAGGTATTCTCACCTGGCTTCCTGAACTAGCCTCCTAACTTGCCTCCCTTCCTTTTATTTGTTTATTTTCTAACTACATTCAGGCCTTCACTCATGGATTTGAATGTTACCATGTTAACTTTCAAGCTTTCTGCGTCTCCCTGTAGCGTTTGTTCCTTAGCTTGGCACACGAAGCCTGCAATAAGCACATCCGTGAATATCCCCTGAGCCTCATATTTCCCCTCCTTACAAATACCTTTCATTGGAACCACACCAACCTGTCAACTTGAATAATCTACCTACCCACCTATCTACAGGCATGCACTGTGCTCTTTCATATTTCCAAGATTTTGCATTTTTTAAAACATTTCCCTTCCTTCCTCATACCTGGATAATGTAGCTAATACTTTCCTCTGAGAAACAGCCTTCTCCTGAAGTCATAACCACTCCCTCCCAACCACGGAGTTTACTGGAAACTTTGTGATCCACCTCCAAGGGGCTAGGCTTAGCTTATCCTTATTACAGGACTTGTCTCACCATCGAGTTTTTGTCTGCTTTATCCATTCAACTGTGAGCTTGCTGTGGGTATTGTCTGCACATTGTACATGTGTTTAAATCATGAGATGAATAAGTGAACAGAAAGGAATACACTGCATAATTCCTGGGTAAAGCAAATCATTAAAAAAATGAAAAAGATTTTTTTTAAAGCCTTAATTTTTGAGTCTGGCAATTACATTTTATTTAGTTTTGACAAATGAATCAGAAAGCAACAAAGAAAATAAAATTGGTACTATAACCAACACATTTGTTTAAATAATAAACAGGAAGACCTTTTTTCTCATTTAAATGGTACAACACAGGAAATAAAATTTAAGAAATTTGTAACAAGTCAACTAATTTAGTTTATAAAGTACAAAAGTTTCTGAGTGGAATCTTTTTTTATATGAAAATATATGCATGTCCACATATATGTCTCTGCATTTATATTTATATATATTAATATATGCATAAATAATGTATAGTACCAAGTTCTTCTTTGAGCATATTCTAACATGCTCAGGTATCAGATGGAAACGGTATTTGGAAACTTACAAATGTGCAAGACCCTAGATAAACTGACTGGTTGAATAATTGGCTGAATTACTGATTAAAGAGTAACAATATTGCTGATACTCCTTACATCTTTTCTGGAATAAGATACAGAATAAATAAATAATTTAAACAAATAAAGTCTGAGTCTGTAATGGCTTCCTCTTGCTATTATTAAGGATAACTATATTCTCAATGTTTGGCATAATCATAACACTGAAAAATGCTCATAAACCATTCAGTGGCTTATTTAGACTTATAAACAGAAAAAGTTATAATCTTCTGTTTATATCAGTCCACACAGAATTATACAGTTAAAGGTAGCTTATGTTATAGTTGAAAGGGGGTTTACTTTTAAGTATAAAAGGCTTATCATGATGATTAACTGTAAAAACCATCACAATTGGCCAAGGAAGGCAAGAAATGTGCCTGCTAATAGTTGTACTAGTTGCAAGGTGGATAATGAGATAATAAAACACATAATTGAAGGTTATACTACCTTGATTGCTGTAGATTATTCCAATGGGCACAATAATGCCACTAAGTAGTGCATCACCAGCTAGCGCTCATTTATTAGATGACAAATGGAGTACATTCCATTATAATCGTGACTTCAAGAATGTGGTAGAAAATACTTCCTACCTCATATCATGATACCAGTACATTTTAGACAGCATACAAGGTACTTTACTCTTTATAAACTTAATAAATAGTAAGAGAACTGCAACAACAGAAAAGATACAATGTGAGACTGAAGAGAAACTGAAAGAAAAACCAGAAAATGCCAGATCTTAATATGAAACTATTCTCCATAACCAAATACACATTTTATGGAATTTATTTTTCAATTTTGAAGAAGGCATTTCTGAACATCTGCTATATAAGCTAGGATAATTCTAAAACTGTAATGTTATAATGATTATTAGCTATTGGCTAGTGCTCAGAATTTTATTGAACTCATTAATCTAAGAAAAATAAATACAATTATAACAGTAATAATAAATGTTGGCTGTATCTTTACTTTATGTTTTCCCTTGTATTTTTCAGAAAATAACCACCACCAGAACGAGGCAAGATAGAACAGGCATGTCTGTACTGTATGTGTCTTTCTAACCAATTCCCTGCTTAAAAGAGCTCCGAGCAGGAACCAGATATGTCTAAAAATGACACAGATGTCGATTTCTGAAACTCAGTGAACCACACTTTAACAAAATTTCCCTACACCTAGAAATGTTAACCTACAGCTTAAGGCTGTTGTTTTTCATGTTGCAAGATGCCAGAGAAATGGAAATACATAATATAGCTCTATAATGTTAATATTTAACAACATGGAATGACTTTATGTAATTCATATATATATACATGCTTGATTTTATTCATATAAAATAGATTTCATATATAATAAATTTTAAACCTTGACAAAAATTAAATAATTTAAAAATATAATGCTACCTAATTTAAAGAAATATGGAGTTGGAATGTTTAATATTGACAAATTTTCTAGATAATTAAGAGCTTTTTAAGCACCATGCCTAAGTATGGCAAAGCAAAATGGCTATGGACTATTTAAAATTTTGATTTAATTCAAGGCTCTATCACTTTCAAGTTGTGCCCTCATAAGTGGTGGAGGAAGTTACACTGAGTCTCAGTTTTCTCATCTGTAAAAGACAGGTAATAATAGCTACATGTTGGTTCTTGTAGGGCTTAAAGACAACATATGTAAAGCACAAAGAATATATAAGCATTCATTAAAGGTTATTATTTAAATTATTTTAATAAATATATTTATAAGGTTTACTACATACTTTCCTGCCTTCTTCAAATAGACTGACAATAATTTAATCTTTCTTTTAAAGTCATTATTTCAAAAGCAATTATTATGCTGTAATAAAGCATTCTCTCCAAGGACTAAAGAGCTGTGTAAGCAGTATCTGCTCCCATAGAAAGACTTTGCTGTGAGTATTCAAGTTCTTATTTTCGTAATAATTTTCACATCTTCTTTGTTGGCTGCCACTTTCATCCTCAGTGACCCCGTAGATAAAGGGAGTTTGCTAATTTGGATGGGGTTGGCCTGTAAGAATCTCAGGGGGTATCAAACATCAGTAGATTGGTAACACAGATTCAGTAGATCTATTTTCTTTTACGAAGGAAAACTACAGAAAGTGAAGTGCTACAAAATTCTGTGGGTATCAGGCATATGTAAAAATCTACTGGGAAAACATTTTCAGGAACCCGACCTATAAAAATAAAGGTTGAGAAATGTTCCTATTACTTATTTCTTCTTTGCATTTTTATTTGGTGTTTTCTATCTATGCATAGTCAGAAAATCATATTCACAAAGAATGCAACAAATATATCTACATCAAGAGCTAAAAGGCTTTAAAAGAAGAAAGATCTTGGCTCCTTTCCTTTAAGTAACATATATTGGATGCATGCAATATGTTTTATATCATACACAATACGTGTGTCTGAGTAAGTCATAGCCTACATTTCAGTAAAACTACAGTAGTCTTCATTCTTTAATGTACTCTCCATTCTCTACCCTCACTGTTCACTGTTTTCCTGATGAGGAATGCTCCTACCTATCTGAGTATCAAAACCTTATGCTTCGTCAACTTTCACCTCGAATGCCACCTACTCTATCTTCTTTAAAACATGCAACTTCCTCCAGAGTTTAGTTCGTGTTCTCTGGAGATTTACAACCTAGGCCTCTAGAAGGTTTCCTCTGTTTAAAAGGTCTCTGTGTTTGTAGAAGACTGATTTAAAACATTCACTTCTGACAAAGGTCACACCAGTGATGATTATGGAATCCTTGGACTGAGCACAGAAGAGACAAAAACGTAATCAGGAAATTTACAATTCCTTCTAAATACAGAATATTTGAAAAAAGTCAGACAAAGCTATTTTAGATTTGTGTTTGGGTTTACTTATTACACCTTTAAGATTGGAGATCTGAGGAGGGAAACCAAATCTTTGTTTTATGGATACAACAAATGGGCTCACCATGGTAAATGCATCATTTATTCTTTCTCACAAAGAGATATTTAACTGCAGAGGGCAAATAAAAGCAGCATTTTCTTTCTACTTAAGGTTTGTTACATGAAATTTATGTGTTTAAAATGCACTACAAACACCAAAAACCGATTGTACCATAATCAGCTTTTAAATCAAAACAGCTTGCTATCTGGTAAGGACAGGAGAACTGGTCGATTTATTTCATAAAACTTTATGTACAAAGAGACAGTGTCTATGAACTTAATGGAGAGAATATAGAGTCTGGAGGGGTAATTTTTATTACAATTTATAGTGGGATTATCCATACTCCACAGTTTTCAGATTTTATGGTGCTACGATGCTGATGCAGTTAACTGCAGTGTGGTAGGAGGCATAATTTGTTTCACCCTGACTGGGAAATGAAACTGGTGCTACTATTATATAAGAAACCTAGCAGTCTCTATTAATTGTCTGGATCCAATCAGAGCCATTATTTATCCTAGTTTTACAGGTGAAATAATTTACCTGAAAGTAAAAGAATAAATAAGAAGTGACGATAATATTCATACAGCAGTATCTTTGTATTAAGACTGTTTAGAAGCCATAAGAATATTTCTTGCCCACAACTCCAGAAACTACTAAAACATAAATCATATTATGCATCTATAATATCAGTAAACATTCTTTTTTCCTATTAAGTGCTATGAAATAAACAAAATTGGGAAACAGAAGAAACAATATACTCAAGAACACTTGGAAACTACAGATTGACATACAGCAGTAACCGCTCTGGGGATAGCATTCATTCATTCTGCAAACACTTATGAGTTTTTATTGTGTGCCAGACATTTAATAGCGCAGTAAGGCAATGAGGAGAGAGAGGGGTGTGTGTATGTGTATGAACTGCCTTACAGTTTAGTATGTACTGTCCTAGAAAACACACGGCACGTGAACCACGTCTCTTGGCAGAGAAAGAAAAGGCCTCCCTTTTCCTTCTATTATGGATAAAGGTAGAGTGTCACCCTGAAAAGCCATGGAACATGGCTGGGATCTGAGAGAGATTTGGTGGAATGGCACCAGACTGAGACGGAGGGGTAGTAGGAGCCAGTCTGTGCGGATGGATGACGAGCCTTGCTGGTTGTCATTTCATGTTCTGGCCACCTTCTACTCCGCCATACAAGGGAAGGTTTCTTTCATGGTCAGGGTTTACGACCGCCCACCAATTCCAGCCACAGCATTCCTAAGCATCTCGTAAAACACACTGTTCCTGCAGCAGACCACACGTATCCATTCATTTGTTCATTCATCTCTTCATTCAATAAATACTTACTGAACATTTACTAGTGTCAAACACAATGTTGGAGAAATAGTAGCCAATGAGACTTAGAGAGTACTTTTGTGGAGCTTAAATTTTAGTGAAGAATTTGGGAAACGCAATTTATTTTATTTTAGAAATGAGAATTCATAACAACATAGACAACATTAAATAAACAACTACAGTTCTTGTCAACAGAGGAGCTTACTCTTATTGTATTATAGATTACCCAAGTCCTGTTGGGCCCTTCTCTCTCCAAAAAACTGAGAAACCCATACACCTATTATAGAATTATCTACTTCTACCATGTTTCTACTGAACTCCTAAGCCCCTAGTAATTGAAAAGGCAGCTTCTCTGATGACTTCTCCAAGGACTATTCCGAGTTCTCTTAGTTTTACCAAATATTCCTACATTCTGTTTTCCTGAATTTGTGCTGTCCCAAACATAACCTCCATTTTAATTTCATTTTCTCTCTATGACATTCACAGGGCACTGGCTTCCTTGCTCACTGGGTCCATCTCTCAGCAAAACTTGCTAATGGCACATAGGCTGGCATACATAGGCTTCCACTTAGCCAACAAATATAATTCATAGTTTAAAAAAAACAAAATTTAGCATAGATACACAGAAAGCAGCATTTTATTTCTACTAAACTGAGTCACATACAAATGTGCAAATGGGAAGTGGGACAAGTGGTAGTAGTTAAGTTTTTTCTTTCTGGCTCAAATTAAATATAGTCTTTAAAAAAATATTTCATACATTAGAACTCTAAAGACAAAGTAGGTAAGTTAGTTTTTAAATTCAGGTTTGAGTTTTACTAAAAAGGGACACATTCACCACACTCCCTTACAACCCTAAGGTAGCTGGGAAAATCTGGAGGCAATCCCAGAAAAAAATAACTAGATTGCAGTGTTCCTCTGGGTCTTTCAGTTCCCGTTGTTCTAAAATTCTACCACAAGATGGCAGTACAAAGACTGCCATTTTCAACATGGGTGTCTTAGTTCCATAATACATGACTTCTAGCACAGGGGATTTGGTTGATATGGAAGAGAAAGAAGAATCAAGATTCCGAAAAAGGTAGAATGGTGAGGTGTGGAGGGAGATAGCGAAGGACAACTGAGAAAAGGAAGAGAGGAAAATGGAGGGAAGATGGAGTGTGGGAGGGCAGAGAAAAGAAGCTGGAGCCAAGGTGGGTACTTTGAGAGGAAGAAGGGAAGAGGGAAAAGGCAGAGTTAAAGGTGGTAAGGCTTCAGGGGGGTTTCTTTGAAACTTTTTAGGCAGGAACCACAGTGAGAAATATGCATCTCAGCATGACCTAGTACAGCCCCCACCACGGTACCGTATTTGCAGGCATGTAAACAGGTTAAGGAACAAAAGTTTCATGAAATAATACTTATTTGTGTGATGCTCCCAGATAGTTTGCAAGCTACTCCCTTGTACTTCATTTCTATAAAACCACTGATTGTGAGCTACTAAATTGATTTCAAGATTCACAAACAGGAAATGACCCATAGTGTGAACATCTTTTTAGTGCATGGTAAACTAGAGCTGGCTTGTAAGAAGAGTTTTGTTTTTTGTTTTATAATTGTCATAGCTGGGAGTAGGGGACATTCCTGACCATATAAATGGTCCATAAAACATTTGTTGAATAAATGAACTCATTATTAGAAGAAAAAAAAAGATGGAGAAGACACCTGGTCATGAAAAACATACACAAGTGGCCAATGATCAAAGTGGAGAAAGAACTGAGAATTTGATGATTACTCTGTAAATGGTAGCTCTTTTTTTTATTAGAAAGACAAATATTAATATCAGTTAGTTGTTTTCTAAAGACTACAAAGTGGAATACCAGTTAATCAACTTTTCTACTAATAATGGAAAATAGGCTGAGTGAAAGAGCTGAGAAAATAGTAACACAGCTTGAAACAAAAAAAGAATTATTAAGGGAATAAGAAAAGACAGGGAACAGACACCACAGCCACAAGGTTGTAAATTATTAAAAAGTCAATTTAAAACAATACTGGCAATGATTCGAAGACCAAGTTTCCTCTTGGATCTTATATTCTTCCTTCTTTCATTTGTTCCTCCTAGGTTTTATGAGTCATTGGGTAAAGTGTTTATTTGCCACATATATATTTTTATGTATGCATATATTTCTTGCAGTGAGTAGAAATGCCCAAATATCATCAAAATCATTCTACAAATATTTGCAATCTAATATGTAAAATAAGAATTCCCTTGTAGCAAAACAACACCTGTACTATATGAAATTAGAAGCATTATATTTAAGAACAACATTATTGCGGGCTAGAAAAAAATTTGATTTTTACAACACTACTATTCACAAAGGAAATAAAAGATATTATATATCAAAATTCAATATGCATTTTTCAACATACTAAATATCAGAGAAAACTTTTCAGGTGTGGTGAAAACTGGATATGTAGACTACATTAGAATACTTTATTTGTAAAATATAACATGTGAGCATAAATTTATTTAAACATAAATTAGGTCTTTTTATTACAGAAGAAACTTTTCCTAACAAATAAAATGGTGTGCTAGGTTACCTTATTCCGTAGCTCTTAATATTACTTTATAACAGAACAAACACAAGTCCATTTTGCTAAACTTTTCTTGCTTTATCTACTTTACGTAAAAAATTAACGTGTCTCTTGTCTACATCCTCACTTCCTCAAGTAACATCTACCTCTTAAAGTGGACCACCCTATGTATCCGCACTTTCTCCTTTTTCTCTTCTATTTCCCTTTTGTACTTTTATTTCCTGTTTAACAGAGGGACATGGAGGGAGCCAATCAAATTCATTTCTTGGTATTTTACAGTCTACAAGGAACTTAACCTAAAGTTTTCTCTTTTCTACTAATTCTGTCAGAACAATACAGACAGCTTCTGTTTCCTCTCTGAGCCAATTAATATCATCGAATCTTAGAACTAACCCAGCCTGTGCCAGATGAAGCAGATTTGACAGATTGTAGGCATTTCAGATAAACAAGAGCATAAGAAGCCAATTTTTTTGGTGGAATCTATTCAACCTCTTGTGCCTGCCCAGAAGTGAAAAAATACAGATAAGTTTCTACTCCAGGTTGAAAAATCAGGTAAAAACAAACAACAAATCACCAATATATCGGTAGGGATAAAAAGCATTCTGAACTCCTAGTTAAAATTCAATTTCTCATAAATATTGGCTACCTGCCTTTCTCTCACTATTTAACAAGTTCCTGCCTTTGTTTCATAATAAGTGCAACACTCAAGTCTTATCAAAGTCTATATTTAAGAATAATAAGCCAAAAAGAGCAACACTCCAGTCCCGTTTCCCAATAAACAATATTAAAAAATAAAGAACAAGAGTAACTGGATAATTTGTTGATAAAAATCAAATTCTGAATTAAAGTATCTACTTTAATCTACCCCATATCTCGTAGGTACCATACTTAAGAGTAAGTAGAAGAATAAATTTACCAAGGGAAGATGTGGTAGTTCAGTCACTCAAGAAGCAAAGACGATCATACACATAAGCACAGGTCAGCTGCCCGGGCTATTCTGGTCACACGGACAGATGACAACAGGAGTCCACCAAATGGTGAACTGAAGAGGACAGTCATATGTAAGGTAGACAGAAGAAGCGAGTCTGACAAGAACCTTGACCTCAAACAAGACATCAGCATCAACAAGTGGGAAGGCTGGTGGCAGAAGAAAATTAATGAAACAAAGCAATCTGAAATGGGAGTTTCATGAGGACAAAACTCCAGTTGGATCAATGGCACAGGAGTGTGGTCATAACATCCAACCAGCTTTGCAGCAATCACCGTGATGACCATATTCCCTTTCACAAATATAAACGGCACGAGACTAAAAATACACTTGTGGCTTCTTCCTGTAAGCTGTTGAGAAAAGCAACAGCCTGTAGGAAGAAAATGAGTGTGAGTATTTCAGATTTGTCCATGGCCACATCCCTTTGAAACTCCTGAATGGATGCTATGAAAATAAGGTATATTTTTGGAGGATTCTTCACTGCATATCTACATCTACATATAATAAGAAAGCAACACTCTTTAAAGGAGGTAACCAAAGAAATTGCACATACAAATCGAGTTGGTTTCTTAACAGCAGTATCCACATGCTCTAGTCAGATATTTTGGGAAAAAGTACTTCATCCTCAAGGATGTAATAATCACACACTTGTTTCAAATTAGGAATAATGCACTTATGAGCTATAAGAAGTTATTCTTCAAGTATGACACTATTCCAACACAGTCTTAATGCAATAAGTATGTTTTATAAAATGCCGGTTGACTCTTGGCTGCTGGAGTTACATTTGCATGAAAGAATAACGTGGCTGGGTAGGAAAGTGAATCGGACTCCTTCCCTCCAGGGAATTTATTTTGTTACTGTCCTTGGACATTTGATGGCTTTTGGGTGGCTAAGGAGAAGACAATAATGCTGGCAGGGGTGGGGGGAGAAGAAATAACAGAGTATCTATTTAAGCTAATAAAGAAGAAAGGGAAAGTGGCTGGGGGAAGAAAACTGGGCAACAGTGACAAATCCAGCAGACCGAATCAGGCTTTCTCAGGCCCTTACTATTCCAAAGCCACTGATCCATCACACCTTTGCTTCAGTCTCATTCCTGGCCATGAAGGCTACTTGTTCCTCCAGTGAAATGGAAAAAGGACCAGTTCAGGTATGGGATGGAGGAGATTAGCCAATTTTTCTAAAAGCTCTTTAACTGGATTTTCATAGACTGGTTATAGTATTGCCCTTTACATAGTTTCAATTTCTAAAATGTAATGACCATGAATGTTTAAATGTAAAAATTATCTGTAAAAGACAACAAATAATTATCTGGGGCTGTTTTGTTTTCAATTATTCTGTACATTCTACTAGACAATGAATGAAAAATAATTGATCTTATATTTATATTATTTCTGGTATCATTTTTATAGTTATCAATGAATGGTACTTAACTATTATTTTTATTTGATGGCTAACAATCCAGGAGAGAGAGGAAGATAGATCATTCTAGAGAGGGAAGAATTACAGAAGCGAGGTTCTTAACCACACGTTATTGTTTATATTATGCTGTAGACGTAACCTGCATCTTGTAGTAATTAATCTGAATTCTAAAGTCAATTTATTACGTTGACAAAATTGTTAGGAAAGAGATACATAATGGAAAATGAAAGGAAATGCAAAAAGTAAAAGATAATGATCTAGGATCGTTCTTGACAACAGAGAGATATCTCCCCCTTTTAAAAACCTCCCTTGAGAGCCTAAATGCCTCTCAGCTCTCACTGCATTTCTCGGCAACTCTTTACAGCAAAACCACTCCAAAGAGCTATCTAGACTTTCAATCTCCCTTCCTCACCTCCCACCTGAACAGGAACTTACTTCACTCCATCTTTTGTCCCCACCATTCCGTTGACGCACTGCTTGTCAGTGTCACCAATGAACTCTCCCTCGCCAAATCCACAATTCTCAGCCCTCATTTAATTTGGTCCCTGAGCAGCATTTGATATGATTGATGTTCACCTCTCAGAAACGCTGTCCACCTGCATTCTCTTGAACATTCTTCCATTTCCCTCAGGAGCAGACAGGTCTCAATACTGATTGCCGCACCCCTCTTCCCTTTCGAACATCGAAATGCTGAGGTGCTCTGGGTGTCCTGCCTCCCCTTCTCCAGGCGGCTCTCTCCCAAGACGATGCTATACGGCCCACAGCATTAAATACCTCCTTTACCCTAATGGTTCCCAAATTCATTTTTCCAAACCTGCTTCCTCTTTCCCCTGTGCCCCAGGCTCTCCTGTCCAACTTCCGTCCCAAGCTCTCTGTGCAAATATGGAACAGGCATGTCAAATTTCACACGTCTGAAAGGGAATTCCCTTCTCAACCCCACTCTGCCCTCCCAGTAAAGACTGCCACCATTTGCTCAATAGCTCAGCCTCAAACCTGCAAGTCATCCTTCCTTCCCTCAAACCCCACGTCCAAATGCACTGCAGTGGTCCCCTGCCAGGCCTTCTTGCTTTCACACCTGCCCGGTATTCATTACTGCATGCAGTGGCTCGATGTTTCTGCAAAACAGATCATGTCACACTCCTGCTCACAGTTCTGGGTTCGAGAGGCTTCGCAACATATTTAAAACAAAAATCAACACTTTTACGGCACGGCCTGGGAGGCCCTACAGGATGTGCCCCCCACCCCAGTCTGTGCCCCTCGACGCCTGCGTCCCTCCCTCCGGTCCCTCGGGCCTCCCTGCAGGTCCTCCTCCCACACTCACACAGGCCTCAGGAGCTTTGAACCTGCAGCTCGTTCTTTCCGGAAAGCTCTTCCGCAGGTATTATTAGCACTTCTTACTTCCCAGACAGGCTGCCCTTGATCGTACCTAAAATCGCACCCCTCTCCTATAACTTTCCGTGCCCTTGTCATGCCTTATTTTTCCTCATAGCTCTTACACCATCTGACTCATACTGTTTCTCCCACTAGAATGCAAGGTTCACGACAATAAAGACTTGCCCACCTTGGAGCTCCAATTCCTAGGACTGCGCTTGGCATAAAGTGAATGCACGTTACACATGGGAAGGGAGAAGAATCCTAAACACACCTACTCTTCCATCAAGGCAGTAATGAACCAAGAACAACTTTGCTTGTGATTTTTTTATGACCCTCTATGCTTTTCTGCTACTATATATCTGTAAAAAGCTAATGAAAATCTTCTGGGAAATGTCCTACAAACTCCCCCAGGCTGGACTGAAATTCCTTTATGAGGTCAAATAATCCCTTTAGGGTCTTGTTTATAAATATCATGTCTCAGATTAAGTACTAACAAAACTCTCCTCTACGTGGACAGCACTGTACCCCTCAGCACCTCCACTTGTGGGGGCACTAAACTGCTACTTGTCCTTCTGGTATCAAGTGGAAAATGTCTTTCTCAGGAGACTTTTTCTGACATCTTCCCTCTCATAATTATACTCTAAAATATGTTTACTGTACCTTCCAGAACATCATTCCATTTTTCTTCATATGATATAATATTACCTCCAAGGTCCAAACTGAGATATCTGGGTGCTCTGGACTAGGTGACAACTTGCCATTCCTTCAGACCACTGTTCTTTACATACTTGGATGGGCTGAAGTTCTAGCCTCACTGGAAAGCATTTTCATACACTGTGTTGTTATTAGCCAAGCATCCCTTGGGAGAGTTTAACGCACCCTGCCTCCTGTGCAACACAGTAAAAACATTTCTTCCTATGATATATAACATCCTGTGTGAAAATGCTTTTGTCAAATACTGCTTTCTCTATTTGCAATCATAATTAAACCCACTGCACTGGGCAAATTCCTGGCTGGTCTATTTTTAGTCCACTCTGTCCACAATTATCAGCTATTTAATTGTTTCTATGATTTTTTTTGTTTAATGTCAATATCTCCCATTGGACGGTAAGCATTGAGAGACAGAAACAGCATCTGTTTTGTTCAACACTGTATCTCTGGTGTCAATAAAATGCCCGATAATGATAGATGCTCAATAACCACTTGAATAGACAAATGACTCAATTTACATGGTGCGTGAGCTTAGACATGGATGTGTCCATTCACGGTCTTTCGGGAAACATGACATATGGGGTAATCTATTTGTCTATCAAAGACCAGACATGTAATACCTACTTTAAAAGCAATCAGCCAGTACGATCGTCTACATTTATATGCGTCACATTTTGTATTTCTACTATTAGCATTTTGAAAAGCCAACTCCCCCTTTTGTATTTTCCTTTGCTCTTCCACACCAGATATACAAGTCCTAAGTGGGCAGCGACATGGGGCTCCCTTTATCACTCAGCCATTTCGTTGCTGGCCCACTGCCCAGCTGCATGTGTGCAAAATAAAGAATTGAGGAATTACTGAAATGTCCCTTTCTTTATTCATTCTGTGAGGTAGGAAGCCAGCCTCCTCCACTAGACACTTTTACTATTATCTAATTAATCAGTTAAGCAATAAAAAAACTTATGCTATAATGGCAGTATTTGTAGAATATGGTGATTATAAAAATTTAACATAAACTAATAAAAACAGAAAATGTGGAATGTTTCCAAATAATTTTTCATTCTAAACTCTCATCCCTTATAATTTGTTAGAGTAACAACTTTGAGAAGTATTTCCACACCAACTTCTTACGGAAGTTTTTCTTTTTAAAATATAATAAGTTTTTGTTCTTCCAACTTTCTGTTTTTACAAGAAAGAGAAAATATTTTGAACATTATTGCATCTGGTATTTTGGGGAAGAGACAATGATAAACGGCAAACATTTATTGATACTTGATCAATGCTAGACATTTACACATTATGCTGTTACTTAATCTTCCCAATAATTTTCTAGGAAATGGTATTATTCCTATTTTATCACTGATAAAAGTGAAGATTAGTGATATTAAATAATTTACCCACATGCACAGCTGTGAGAGAATTAGGATTCTAACTCATACATCTTTGATCCTAAATCTCATGTTTCTAGAGACCATAGCACAGTCCAGCGTGTTTATGATTAAATAAATTCTTATTCTTGATAGGAGAAAACTATTAAATAAAAAAGTACTGCATGAAACTAACAAATACACTCATGTAAAGAACAAATTAGAGCATGAGTCTTGAAGTTCTCCCGCAATGACTCATTTTCCAGAAGATGAAATTTTTAAATTTACAAAATATACTTTATATATACTTTTAAAGTAATATTCTCCCATAAAATAATAATGGTTAATAAAAGAGATATCTCTTCTGTTTCCTTCATTAGTGAATCAAAATTATATAAAAAGTCAGAAGCAACATTAAAATTATTGTTAATTAACTTCATAATAAACCAGTATTTTTCTTACGTACTATCGTACAAAGATGGGATTCTACCATGTACACATACATCCATCTATAAAATAATATAATATGTAAGACTGCATGTTTCACTACTTGCTAAATCCTAATTCTTAAAAAATTTATAATCACATTTCTAAATCATAAAGGAAAATAAATACCTGATTTGGCCTTCAGTTATGTTATTATCATTCAAATCACTTGTTCATTTCAATCAGAAGTATTAGCAATATCGAAGAGAGCTCAGTTCCAAGAAAATCCATGAAAAGTCTCCCTAACTTCTCTTTTTCCTCTACCTTTTCACTAGAGGGTGGCAAGGCTAGTTCCTGACCCATAACAGCACAAAAGAAAAAGGCTTCCAGGTAAGCAATGAGTGCCCGCATCTGCAGTTTGTAGTCTAAAATCCCCATATGCTCTGAATCATGAGATTTTAACTCGATGAAACTGGGAAGGTGAAATTTCTTTCATGTGCTACCAAGAAACTCCCTGCAAATAAAACAATAACTTGCCAATGGTGAATGAACAATTTTGTAGCATATGTTTGCAACAATTTCTTGACATTCAAAATCAAATGTTACTTCTGTGTATTAAATCTGAACTTATGTAAGAACTAAAACAATCATGTTTACTAGCATTTTATGAGAAGGCAGTGTTTTATGTATTCAATCATATTTTAATTATAGGCCTCAGTAGTAACAGAGTGTCAAAGCAAAAAGTAGTGCAACCTAAGTCTTAATCCGTCATGATTTCTAGGCTCTGAAGACAAAATACATACATATGCATTCAGTTTAAAAGGGAATGAGTCAATGATTATGGGCATTTTACATTTCTATGGAGAGGGGGCTTATTTTTTAGATTCATGGGTAGAGAAGTAAGAATAGATAGTTATCACAATTCCTTCTAGTAAGAATTGGTAAAAAAAAAAAATAACTTATCAGTAGAAAATAACTTCATGATCAAGTGTACAACTATCAAATTTAATTAATTATTACACAGTCATGTGGCAAAGCGACTTCCTGCCTTCTAATCCCTAAAAGGAAATATTAATATTGCATTTTAAAATATTTCCATTATATTATGTAAGAAGTTAATAATCCAAGCTACATGATGCTTTCATAGCCAAACACCTAACTTTAGAATTATTTTAATGGCAACTTAATTTACACGTTACTCAAAAGTGAATGATCAGATTCTAGGCATTGCAACTTCATGACATTCTATATTATTACCATCACATAAATTCCAGTTTAACAACAAAAAGAAGAAACATCCCAAGGCCGGGCTTGGTGGCTCGTGCCTGTAATGCTAGCACTCTGGGAAACTGAGGTGAGAAGATTGCTTGAGCTCAGGAGTTCAAGATCAGCCTGAGCAAGAGCAAAATCCCATCTCTACTAAAAATACAGAAATTAGCTGGGTGTCATGGCACGTGTCTGTAGTCGCACCTACTCAGGAGGCTGAGGCAGGAGAATTGATTGAGCCCAGGAGTTTGAGGTTGCTTTGAGCTACGATGATGCCATTACACTCTACCTGGGGTGACAGAGCAAGACTCTGTCTCAAAAGAAAAAAAAAAAATTCTGATTTACTTTTGTAACAAATTTACACTTTATAAGCAATTATATTAAAAACAGATTGCCCTCACCAATATTTAAAGATGAGAATTTAAAGGTAAGCATTATTTTCCAAATTTAGATATCTGAGTTCTGATATTAGGGAACTTTATGATAAATAAAAATATGGACTGGCCGGGCGTGGTGGCTCACGCCTGTCATCCTAGCACTCTGGGAGGCCGAGGCGGGCGGATTGTTTGAGCTCAGGAGTTCGAGACCAGCCTGAGCAAGAGCGAGACCCCGTTTCTACTAAAAATAGAAAGAAATGAATCGGACAACTAAAAATATATAGAAAAAATTAGCCGGGCATGGTGGTGCATGCCTGTAGTCCCAGCTACTTGGGAGGCTGAGGCAGAAGGATCGCTTGAGCCCAGGAGTTTGAGGTTGCT
>CAUYSK010065624.1:0-52469 GCA_963575035.1 Avahi laniger
ATAGTTCACTGATGTGCCTTGTGGAATCATGGAGTGATATGAAAGATGGTCCCTGAAACTCTGGGGTCACAAAGATTTGGGGTGAAAATCTGGCTCTTCACATTATAAATTGAGTAATAGTGGATAAACTTAACCAAGCCTATCAGAGCTCAAGTGACCTTCTTTACAGAAAGAGAATAATTCCTCTTCCAAAGTCTACTGCGAAGATTTCCTGAGACAATTTAGCAAAACAAGTTCTCAGTGCAGGCTGAGGATTATTACTATTGACATTGACGGTATTTCCTTAGCATCTTGTAGAAAGGTTGGTATTACTGAGTAGGGTCCTACATGGAGATAGCTTGTAAAATGTTGAAGGCATTCCTGTTTGGGACCCTCTTCCCTTTCACTCTTTCCCTCATAAATTCTGCCTTTTCAGGAAGGCTATCAGCCGAATGCTGGGACTGCGGCCAGCTTGGTGATAAGCCTGCGTTCTGGGAAATAGAGCACACATCCTCCCTGGGTGACAGATTTTTCTCTTAAATACTCAATGCAGATGAAAGATGTGAGAAATACTAGTCCAACTTGAAAAATAAAATAACTTGCATTATGAGAGGGACCAAGGATATTATTTATTCCCTTTGGGAAGCTGGAATAAATTACACTACACAAATTGGCTTTTGAAGGCCCATCTTCTCCAGTGATAGGGTGTGGAGAGCAGTGTGAGCCCTTTCATCCTGGTCAATCTCTTTTCTGATTGGGATCCTGCAATGAAAATTTGCAGAACCTATTTTTAGGATCATGACAGAAATCCAGAAAATCAAAAATTGAGCCTGGAGCTTGCTGTTTTCATCTTACCCCTGTATGAATTTAAAAATATTTTTTTCCCTGAAAACTCATGGTAATTTTATAATCATTTTATCATAGAATCACACTGAAGTATTGGTAGATTAGAATGTGAAACCTTTTCAATCATTTTAATTTTTTATTAGTGCCATTACTTTATTTATTCATTAATTTGACGTTCCATTAATATTCGCTGAACATTTTCCCTATGTGGCCTCTGTTCTAGGTGTGATGAAGACACACATAATAAAAGCATTTCTTTTCCTGGTCCCTCACTCCTGTTCCATCTGTATCTCTTTTTTTGTATCTTTCTTCTCTCCCTGACTTCTGAGATGTTGGAAGATCCCGGGGCCCAGTCCTCAGACCTCTTCTCCTCTTGATCTTTACTCATTTCTAGGTCAGGAGTTGGCATTTTTTTTCCATAAGTGGCCAGACAGCAAGTATTTTAGGCTTTTGCAGGGCACACAGTGTCTGCCACAAATAACTTGACTCTGCCATCACAGCACAAAAACATCCATGGACAATACATTAATGAATGAACGTGGCTGAGTTCTAACCAAACATTTTAATAAAAACAGCAAGGTGCCCTGATTTGGCTATAAACCATAATTTGTGGACCCTGATCTAGGTAATCTCAATCTGAGGCTTTAATGCCCTTTAAATTCTAACGATCCATAAATCACTAGCTCTATCTGTGTATATCTGACATATTTGCATATTTGACATCTCTAGTTGGATATTATTATAACAGGACTCTGAAACCCAGCATATCCAAGACAGAATTTCCGATCCCCTCCTCCCTTTGCAAACCTGATCCCTCCCCAGCATTCCTGACCTCAGTAAATGGCATCTTTGTCCTATCCAGTTGCTCAACCCTAAAACCTTGGGATCTTCTTTGATTCCTGCTTTTACTCACCTCCCTTCATCCATTTATCAGCAACACCATTGGCTCTACCTTTAAAATACATCCTGAATCTCATTGCTTCTCACAGTCCCTGCTCCAGCCACTCTAATCCAGAATATAATCCCCTCTTGCCTGGACTCCTTCAATAGCTTCTTCAGAGTTCTCCTTCCTTCCACACATAACCTAATCCCCACCAGGTAAAACACCTGCAAGGGCTTCCCATGTCCCTGGAGTAAAGTCTAATACCTCTATCATGGACCTCAAAGCCCCATGTGGTCTTCTCCTGACCTCCTCTCTACCTGATTTTCTGCCATTCTTCTCCTCACTTCTTGCTCTCTGCCACACTGGCCTTCTTGCTGTGTCTTCAACCCGTGGAGCCTGCTCCTATCTTAGCACAACTGCATTGCTTTCCCCTCTGCCTGGCAAGCTCCTTCCTTCGAGTAATCACATGTATCTCTCTGCCAGTTCCTCAGCAAGGTCTTCCCTAGCCACCCACTGTGAATTAAATAATACCCTCCTCATTTTCTCCCTTCTTACTCTGCTGTAGATTGCTTCAGAGTCACAATGTCCCTACCTGACACAGTATCGTATACATATTTATTTATTATTTGCCTCTTCTACTAGAATGCAAGCTTTGCAAGTCAGGAATGTTGTCATTTTGTTACTGTGGTGTCCCTGTTTCTAGAATAGTATGTGGCACACAGCTGGTATTCAGTATGTGTCTGTTGACTGTCTGAATAAAGAAATGAATGAATGAGGAAAGAGATGCGCTTCTTTTCTTCATGAAGCTTATAGTCCAGTAGGATGATTCAGGGAAGTACATAGTCAAAAACGGTGGGAAGACGCTTGGTAAGAATGGGACAGGAGAGTCTGGTGCTCCATTCTGCTCCTATATTTTGGTTGCCAAAACAATCTTTTCAGAGAAAGTGGAATCTTAATGGGGACCCTAATGATGAGCAGAAGTTAACCACCTCACTCAACGCATGGACTTTCACCGTGTTGGGGCTAAGAGAAGCCAGGGAAGCTGAGCCAACCAAGACATTGAATGTGATTTTTTTCATATTGTCCCTCTTTTACCTGAATTAATATCTCGTACCTGCATTTTTGCTAATTTTAAGCTAAGTAAATTGTTTACCTGACTCATAATTTGTTGAGTCTGACCATTGAGCTGCAATTGTCCTGCTGAGATAAGCACTATGAAATTGGCGACATCTGTAGCGGCTGGAACTTCCTGTTGGTAAAGTATTGGCACAGTCACACCTACCTGGGAAGGCCCTGAGGTGTGATTCAGATAACTCCCTTCATTCTCTGCCCTCACCTTAATGAGTCATTCTGTCCTGGAGAGAGTCAATTGTCTTGGATTGTCATGGCAACTTTTTAATGATGGAAAAAAAAAATCTAAACTTTAAGAAAAACAAGATTAATAAGATTAAGCCATCATTTTTTTCCCCTGCTTTGCCAGAAATGCAATTTCATCATACTTTTCACTTGCAAAATATATACCCCAAGATTTTCTTTCAATGTAAATGTGCCAGTGCTTTTAGCATGTCCACATTCTCATTTGAAGCTTTGTGAAACCAGCAGGAGTAGGAATTATCCCCATTTTACTTGGGGTAAATTGTTTTCCTTTTTCCTGGTGATAGTATCCCTTGGCACCTGTTTTAAAACTCAAAAAGAATTAATTAATGACACATCTCACATTGACAAAATATTACATAATGGCATCTTAAGTAGAGCTGTAATCATAATAATGCATTTCCCACAATAGACAGTGGTACTTTTCAGTAATTTCAGGAACTATTCAAGACAGGTATTCACAGCCAGACCAGGCAAGCCCATGCTGTTCACATCATACCCGTAGTATGAGGACTCTAAATTACATCAAGCCATTACGCTTTACCTCTGACCTGCTAAAAGGATATGGAAAACACTTCATATTCTGTATCTCTCTTTCAGACAAGTGATGTCAACTCATGTGTCAGTGACATGAATCCCAAACTAATCGTTAGAAAAAGAAAATTGGATTTGGAATTGGGAAAGGAGTATAAATCTAATACGTTGAAACTAATAAAAATAAATTGTTTTGAAAATAATGATTTTTCTAATAATTTCATATCTATCAATTTAAAAGTAGATTCCACAGATTTTGAATAACTCTTTTACCATCACCCTTTTCATTTATGGTCATTGTTATGGACCAAATTGTGTCCCCTCAAAATTCACATGTTGAAGCCCAAACTTTCAATGTGACTATATTTGGAGATAAGATCTTTTAAGAGGTAGTTAAGGTTAAATGAGGCCATAAGGGTAGAGCCCTAACCTATGGAACTGGTGTCCGTGTATGAAAAGGAAGAGACAGCAGAGAGTTCTCTTTCTCCATCATGAGAAGATACAGCAAGAAGGCAGCTGTCTGCAAGCCAGGAAGAGAGGCCACATTGGAAACCAACCATGCCTGGACTTGCAGCCTCCAGAACTGTGAGAAAATGAATTTCTGGCATGTTTAAGCCATCTAGTCTGGGGTAGTTTGTTGTGGCAGCCCAAGAAGACTAATATAATCATGCTGGGGATACGAAGCACACACAGAATATAAGTCTTACCCTCAAGGATCCTACATCATAGACTTAATATACTTACAATATTTCAAGACTAATATGTGTATTTGTTGAGCACTGAGATATGGCAGACTTTTTCTATACATCTTATTTCCAATAGAGATAATTAGAAGTGAAATCCCTGGATTGCTCTCTCCTGAATGTTATGAGATACATCTGATTGGTGACACACAGGCCACAGACAAGATGACAAACTGTTTGGTTTTGCTGGGACTGAGAAGTTTCTGGGATGTGGGAATTTTTCAGTTAGCATCATGTCAGGGTTGAGCAATCATACCAGGAATTTTAACAGAGATAATTTAATACAAATTGCTAACTAGGTATAAGGAATTGTTGATTGGGACACTAAAAAGGGGAAAAATCCCCCAAAACCCCACAAATATATCGTAGAGTAGCAACTGCAGGTATCGCCCACAGAGCTTGCAAATAAAAGGAAGAGGCTGAAGTTATTAAAATTTAGATTCTTAGAGGAGAAGTGCCTCTGGGCTGGGCCCCAGACTCCTGAGAAGGAAGTGTTGACTGGCTGGTTGGTACTGGCTCTGTGGGGGACCAATGAGGCTGGCCGTGCAAGTGTTGGAAAAACTGCAAACTGGGACCGATCGCCACTACTAGAATGAAGCGCATTGCTTGAGTAATGCCGGTAGGAACAGAGGTCAAACTGGAAGAACAGCGTTCCTTTTTATTTCTCGAGACTTACAGTCTCTTTCCAGATCCCCTTTAGGAAGAATCCAACAGGGATCAGCCAGGATAGCAGACTTTGGTTTATAGAATCCCAGTGAAGCATCACAGAGCAGAACATAGAAGGGCTGATTCGTAATTGAGACACTAGCTTAGGAACTGGTCGGGTAGCGGGTAATGAAACACAGGAAAGGTGTTCAAAAGGTGCTGGACAGCAATAGATATGACAAACATCCACTAAAAAGTGCTAATCTGTCATAAAGGCTGTCCAAGAGAGGAGGGCTGAGGTGCACTTAGCCATCAGTCTAAAAATGCTCTTTAAATTTTAGCAGCTAGTTAGAAACTGACGGAACACACACAACAGCAAGAAGTGTTAACCAGAAACAAAAGAGGAGGCACAAATTTAAAAGCTTAGCATTATTGAGGATGTTATGTGTAGGATCAGGCAGCCTTTTCTTTCAATAACCATTAAAAGGAACAAGGAAGGGAGAAAGGAACTAGTTTTGTGCCAGGTACCATTGAACTTCTCATGAGTCATTTAATCATCAAGACAGTGGTATGATGGAGGTATTATTTGCCATTTTATAAAAGAGGAAACAAAATCATAAAGAAGTAAATTAACATGATCTGAGTCTCATCATTAAGTCATTTTTGGACTAAGAATTTGAATCCAGGTTTGTCTGGCTTAATCTATTACAGTAATTGATGCTTATAACAGTGGTCTTGAAATAACAACAAGGCTTTGGCTCTGTAACTTTTCCTATTTCTCTCACCCCCACAGAGGGGAGGAATATTGGCAGGCAACAAGGGCAAAAAATGGAGTCACAATAGACATAAAAATCAGGAGGAGAAAGAAAAACTTCACTTCCAAGGAACAGAGGTGGTTCCTTATTTGTTTCCCTGACCCCAGGTCCATGGATATGAGATCCCTGACTGGAGGAATGAAATGACATGAATTTAACAGTCCAGGAAGAGGCAACTTTATTGGGAACAATTAGTTTTTTGGGGGAATGGGTGTATCTTGTCTTACATTTTGCTCTCATTTTAATTGTAAAGATCAGGTAGGGATCCAGTTTTGGGCTGAGTTTATTTCCCACAAAGGAGGCAGAAGCCAAAAAACGAAGAACAGATTAGAATGGCTCTAAGGAGTTGGCTCTGGGGGTCTAGTTCCACCTGAATCTCCAGGCTCAGTAAAAAATAAATTTTGAGTTTCTACATTGGCCAGTCCACTAGGTAAGTTTCTCAGTCCATTTTCTGCTTATGTAACAGAACATCACATACTGGGTAATCTATAAACAACAAAAGTTTATTTGGCTCACAGTTCTGCAGTCTGGGAAGTCCAAGAACATGGTGCCACACACTCTGCTCCACATCTGGCGAGGGTCTCCTTGCTGCATCAAAACATGGCAGAAGGACAAGAAAGGAAGTGCAAGAATAAGACAGATTCTCTTCCTACAGGCCCCCCTTTTAGAGGCCTAACACTCACATGTGGGGGCAGATCCCTCATGGCCTAATCACCTCTTAAAGGCCCCACTTCTTGCTATTGTTACAATGGCAATTCAATCTCAATGTGGCTTTTGGAAGACATTCAAATGGTAGCATTTCACCCCGGCCCCTCAAAACTCACGTTCTTGTCACATACAAAATGCATTAATTCTATCCCAATAGTCCCAAAAGTCTTAACTCATTCTGGCACCGACTGCAAAGTCCGAAGTCTTATCCAATCAGATATGGGTGAGATTCAATGTATGATTCATTCTGAGGCAAATTCCCCTCCAGCAGTGAGCCTGTGAAATCAAAACAATGTTTCTACTTCCAAAATACAATGGTGGGATAGGCATAGAATAGACATTCCCACTCCAAAAGGGGGAAGTAGGCAAGAAAGGAGGGGTAATTGGTCCCATGTCCTAAGTCCAAAACTCAAAAGGGTGAACAATACTAAATTTTGAAACTCCACAATAATCTTCCATGACTCCAAGTCCCACATCCTGGGCATACTGGATGGGGGTTGACTCCGAGGGCTCAGGGATCCCTGGTCCCATGGCCTTGGTGGGCTCAGTCCACCCAGCAACTCTCATTTGTTGGAGTCTCTTGCCTGAAGCCCTCCCAAGCTTGTGTTGCAAGATCTGGGGTTTCTGAGGTGGCCTTCCTCCCATAGCTCCACTAGGCATTGCACTAGAGGGGACTCTCTGTGGTAGCTCTGATTCTAGTAGGGGCTCTCTGCAGTGGCTCTGCTGCTGTCACAAGTCTCTTTGTTGGCCCCCAGCCTGTCTGCAACATCCTTTGAAGTCTAGATGGAGGCAATCATGCCCCCACAGCTCTTGCATTCTGTGTACTTGTAGAATTAGCAAAACACAGACACTACCATGTTTTACTACCTGTACCTTCCAAAGTGGTGGGTCAAGTTGCACCTGAGCCCACTTGAGCCATGGCTGGGGGAGCTGAGGAGCACAGTGCTGGAATGGGAAGAGCAGAGTTCTTTATTTTTTTCAGTAGGGTCTTGCTATGGTGCTCAGGTTGGTCTCAAACTCCTAGGCTCAAGCAATCCTCCTGCCTCAGCCTATCCTGAGTAGTTGAGATTACAAGCAAGTGCCACCATGCTAGGCTTAAGGAGTAGAGTCTTGAGGCAGCCTTGGTCAGTGAGTCCATGTAAAAAACTCAGGGCACCCTGAGTTTTTCCCCTAAAATCACTCTGTCCTCCTAGAGCTCAGGGCCCAGGTTCGAAGGGCGACCTTGAAGATCTCTGAAATGCCTTTGAGATCTTTTTCCCGTGGTCTTGATGAATAGCACCTGGCCTTCTTCTATCAATACTGATCTCTTTAAAAAGAAATTTGCTCTCTTAAACATGCCTTTTCACTCTGCAAATTTTCCAAATCTTTTTGTTCTGTTTCTCTTTTAATTATAAATTCAAATTTTTTCAATGTGTACATAGGTAACTTTATTATAAATTTTCTTGATGTAAAGGAAGTATAGCACACATTTACAAATATTAATAAACTATACAATCCTTTTTATTATAAACTTATAATAGCCAACCACTTCTTTTTCATTATTTTTTAAATTTTTTGTATTTTTTAATATTTTTTTATTTCAGAATATTATGGGAGTATAAATGTTTTGGTTACATAAATTGCTTTAGTACTGTTTGAGTCACAGTTATAAGTGTGCCCATCACCAAGATAGTGTCTATTGTACCCATTAGGTGTGAATTTACCCATCCCTTCCTTCCCTTTCCACCTGCTGGATTTCCAATGAATGCTATTTCCATATGTGCACATATGTATTGATTGATTAGTTCTAATTTAATGGTGAGTACATGTGGTGTTTGTTTTTCCATTCTTGTGATACTTTGTTTGAAAAAATGGTCTCCACTTCCATCCAGGTGAATACCAGAGGTATTAGTTCACCTTTTTTATGGCTGGGTAGTACTCCATGGTATACATTTACACATTTTCTTAATCCACATGTGCACTAATAGGCACCTGAGCTGTTTCCACTTCTTTGTAATTGTGAATTGTGCTGCCATAAACATTCAAGTGCAGGTGTCTTTTTTATAGAATGTCTCCTTTTCCTTTGGGTTAATATCCAGTAGTGAGATTGCCACATCAAATTGTAGTTCTACTTTTAGTTCTTTGAGGTATCTCCATACTACTTTCCATAGAGGTTGTACTAGTTTGCAGTCTCACCAACAGTGTATGAGTGTTTCTGTCTTTCCACATCCATGCCAACATTTGTTGTTTTGGGACTTTTTGATGAATAATGACTTAAACCTAAGGCATAAAACTATAAGAATTCTAGAATAAAATGTTGGAAAAACTCTTATAGACATTGGCCTAGGCAAAGAATTTATGAAGAAGACCCCAAAGGCAATCACAGCAACAATAAAAATAAATAAATGGGACCTGATTAAATTAAAAAGCTTCTGCACATCCAAGGAAACAATCAATAGAGTGAATAGATAGCCTACAGAATGGAAGAAAATATTTACATGCTATATATCCAATAAAGGGATGATAACCAGTATTTATAAAGAAGTCAAGCAAATCGGCAAGAAAAAAATCAAATAATCCCATTAAAAAATGGACAAAAGACATGAACAGAAACTTTTCAAAGGAAGATAGACTAATGGCCAATAAACATATAAAAAATGTTCAACATCTCTAATTATCAAAGAAATGAAAATCAAAACCACAATGGGGTATCATTTAACTCCAGTGTGAATGGCTTTTATCAAAAAGTCCCAAAATAATACATTTTATCTTTAAGTCATTTTCTACCTCTCTCATCTCACTGTATGCAAATAAAAGTAGCCACTTAGCATTCTGGATGTTTTGCTGCTTAGATATTTCTTCCACCAGATATCCTAGTTCATCACTCTTAAGTTCTGCATTCTATGAAGCCTTCGGGTATAGACACAATTCAACCAAGTTCTTTGAAGATGTATAACTAGGATAGCCTTTACTCCAGCTTCCAATACTTTGTTCCTCACATCTATTGGGACCTCATCAGGATGGCCTTTGCTGTCCATGTTTCTAGCAACATTGTGATCATGACCACTTAAGTAATCTCTAAGAAGATTTGGATTCTCTCTGTAGCTCTTCCCTCTTCTGAGCCCACCAGAATCATCCTTAATGTTCCATGAATGGCAATATAAGCTTTTTCTAGCCTGCTTCTCCAAACTCTTCCAGCCTCTGCCCATTACCTGGTGCCAAAATTGTTTCCACATTTTCAGGTATTTGTTATAGCAACAACCCTGCTTCTCAGTACTAATTTTCTTAGTCTGTGTTCTGTTGCTATAACAGAATATTACAGACTAGGTAATTTATGAACAACAGAAGTTTATTAGGCCTGTGATTCTAGAGACTGAAAAGTCCAAGAACATGGGGCTGGCAACAACTCAGCACCTGCTTCGCAGCTGCTTGCCGATTCATAACACAGTGGGAGGGCAGGAGAATGTGTGTGAGAGAAGATGAGAACCTACTCCCTCCACCTTGCTTTTTAAAGGTAGTAAGCCCACTCGTGAGTGTGGAATCCTCATGGTCTAATCATCTCTTAAAAGCCCCATCTCATAATAGTGTTATGATGGCAATTACATTTTGACACGAGTTTTAGAGGGGACATTAAAGCCATAGCATCAGGTAACTTTCTCCAGAGTTAAGAGAGCCATTTTGCTGGAGTTCACAGGAGCCTGAGCGCGGTGGCAGATCCCGAAGGATGCTTGGATTCAGAATGGAAGAATTCACCATTATGCTTGCTGATTCCATTAAGAAAGCAGGAAAGGGTGAAACACTTTACAATTATCTCACAATCATGTATTTGGGTTATTAAATAAGATTTAGCTAGATGATCAATTCATGAGCGATCATATGTAAGGCCACAAAACAAGTTTTAACAACATTAAGAAGATGGAAATCATATCAAATATCTTTTCCAACCACAATGGTATAAAACTAGAAATCCATAATATAAGACATTTCAGAAAATATATAAATATGTGGAAATTAAACAACATACTCCCAAACAACCAATGAGTCAAAGAGGGGAAAAATGGAAATTAAAATATATCTTGAGACACATGAAAATGGAAACACAACATACTAAAACTTATAACTTAAAACTTATAAGTAGTTCTAAGAGGGAAGTTTATAGCAATAAACAGCTACATCAAAAAAGAAGAAAGACACCAAGTAACCAATCTGACATTATACCCTCAAGAACCAGAAAAAGAAAAACAAACTAAATACAAAGTTAGTAGAAGGAAGGAAATAATAAATATCAGAACAGAAATAAATGTAATAGAGCTAGAAAAATGACAGAAAAGATCAACAAAAGTAAAAGTTGGTTTTTTGAAGAAATAAAAAAAATCAACAAAACTTTAGCTAGAGTGAAGAAAAAAAGATTCAAATAAAGATAAACTCAGAAATTAAAGAAGAAATATCACAACTGATATGCAAATACAAAGAATCATAAAAGACTACTATAAATAGTTATATATCAACAAATTGAATAACCTAGAAGAAATGGATAAATTCCTAGACACATATTACCTACCACCACTAAATCATAAAGAAATAGAACTCTAAACAGATCATTAATGAGTAAGGAGATTGAATTAGTAATGAAAAATCTTCTATCAAAGAAAAGCCCAGGACTTAACGGATTCACTGCTAACCTCTATCAACCATTTAAAAAACTATTATAATACCAATCTTTCTCAAACTCTTCCAAAAAATTGAAAAGGAGGTATTACTTCCAAACTCATTCTATGAGAACAGCCCTGATACCAAAACCAGACAAAAACAACAAAAAACAAAAATTAGAAGCCAACATCCCTCATGAATATAGATGCAAAAATACTTAACCAAATAGTAGCGAACCAAACTCAACAGCACATTAAAAATATCATTTACCATAAAAAAGTAAGATTCATCCATAGGATACAAGGATAGTTCAACATATGCAAATCAATAAATGTGAGGAACCACATTAACAGAATTAGGATAAAAACCATACAATCATCTTACAGAGGCAGAAAAGGCACTCAGCAAAACTCAACATCCATTCATGATAACAACTCTTAACAAATTAGCTATAGAAGGAATGGAGCTCAACAAAATAAAGGCCATATACAGCAAGTCCATAGCCAACATCATATTCAACAGTGGAAAGTTGAAAGCTTTCTCTCTGAGATCAAGAACAAGACAAGGATGCCCATTCTTGCCACTTCTATTCAATAAAATATTGGAAGTCCTAGCTGGAGCAATTATGCAAGAGAAAGAAATAAAAGTCAAACAACGGGGCACAGAAAGACGAATACCTCATGATATCACTTATATGTGGATTGTAAAAAAGTCTAACCCATCCAAGCAAAGAGTAAAATGGTAGTTACCAGAGGCTGGGGACAGGGGGATTGGGGAGATATTTGTCAAAGGACACAATATTTCAGTTAGACAGAAGGAATAAGTTCAAGAGATACATTGTGCATCATGGTGATTACAGTTAATAACAACATATTGCGTATTTGAAAATCGTTAAGTAGTAGATTTTAAGTGTTCTCATCACAAAATGTTATAAGTGTATGAAGAAATGAATATGTTAAATAACTTGATTTAGCCATTCCATAATGTATACATAAATCAAAACATCATGTTGTAGACCATAAATATACACAATTTTTACTTAGTTAAAAAAATAAATTAAAAAAAGAAATACTGTGAATTAAAGAAAATTAAAGATCAAAACAATTTATGAATGATGGCAGTGTAACGAAGATACCAATGAATGAAGATACCTGCTGTGATTGTCAGGAGACAGTGACTAATCCCCGCCATGTTATTTCCTATGTGATACTCTTGACCTCTCTTCATCCTCTAACTTGTTCACCCCCATGACTGTACAGGATGCATCTGGTAGACAGTTTAGTACAAGAAGAAGATTTTATACATACCTGCCGTTTTATCTACCTTTACTCTTTGAGTTGGCCTGTCCACTGAGATCAGTTGTCCCTGTTCAGGCAGACTGCTGCAACAAAGCACCATAGACTGGTGTCTTATAAACTACAGGAATTTATTTTTCGCAGTTGTGAAGGCTGGGAGTGCAATTACAAGATGTTGGCAGATTCGGTGTCTGGTTAGCACCCACTTTCTGGCTCCTAGACAGTATCTTCTCACTGTGTACTCACATGGCAGAAAGCTGGGAACTAGCTCCCTTGGGCCTCTTTTATAAGGGTGCTAACGCTGTTCCTGAGGGCTCTGCTCTTATGAACTGATTCCTCTCCTTATACCATCACATTGGGGGGTAGGATTTTAACACATGAATTGTGGGGGTACACAGACATTCAGTCTAGCGCGAATGTTCTCTATCATTTGCTGTCAGGAGTTAGCTTAGCAGTGAGGGTCTGTACTTGTGGCTCTTTCCCGCAGGGCCCAGTGGTCAGAATGTAAATGAGCCCAATGTGGGGATTCAGCATCAGAAAATTCCCTACACAAGACATAGTCCTCATTATCCAATAACTGCTTTGCCAGAAATATTGGTAGTATTTTGGTTCTCTGTTTTAGTATTTTGTCTTAGTTTTAAATTGGGTTATAACTTGCTGAGAAAGAGTGGCAGAATTGATCAAATCTCCCTGAATCTGAATAGTACCAAAAAAAGCACATAAGTTTTCTTTTTTCAGATTTTACTTTAAGATGATATCCTATACACTTAAACCAGGGATATTAAAAATAAAGTAAAAGAAAATTTTTTTTGTGTTTTCTGAACAATGTATATAATTATAACTTTTTAAATCTTAGCCCAGCCTACATAAGCTTTTACTTTTTTATTTGTTATTCAGAAATCTTAGTTGTTTATGTAGGAACTAATTCATAACCTAATTATAATATTGTATTGTTCCTAGGTAATAAAATCATATGTAAACTATTGTTTTACTAGATCATAGACCTTTAAAAGCTTCTAGATCATTCAATATTTTTGTTTTTATTTACAAATACATTAATGTTTAAAAATAATTTAAAGGGCCTATTACCTAGGGTAAATCAGATGAAACTAGAGTTATTTTCTTTTTTCTTATTATTTAGTTTCCTACAAATTTCATGTATTTGTGAAAACGATATTTTTAAAAAATCACCCATCATCTCTTTGCTCAGAGTCAACCACTGCTAACATTTTTGTCTACATCCTTCTTGGCTATATTCAATATAATAAACACATAACACACAGGACACACACATGACATATACATGCACTCACCATTGACTTTTTCAGAGAAAGAAATCAAGTCTCAGAGAGGTTGTGACTTGACTAAATCAATCTTCTTATTGTGAATGCGAGACAAAAATCAGAGCTCTGACATCCACTTTAGAAATGGCTCAGGAAATCTTTCCTAGTGAAATGCCTTTAAATATTGAAGGATCAGTGAATTGACATTAGCTTTTTCAGAAGGGCTAACTAAAGTCTGTTTTGAGGAGATGCTCTCTAAGGCTCATCATTAAAATGATAAACACCAGAAGTAGGATGGTGACTTAGTGAAGGCTCTAGGAGACAAGGGTAAATCTCACCAGGATTAACACATCGCAGGGAACCGAGCACGGATGCACTTTGGAAAAGATGCAGCTTACCATAAAAGACAAACTGTAAAGGAACCGTCATTTCTCAAAGGAACAAAAGATGAGAGGGAAACCTAGACCAAATCAGATGAATTGGGAGATTATGACTTATGACATCTGATGGAGAATTCCATGTGGAAAATGTACTATCACTAGGTGTAGAATTATTTTCAAATTTCTATTTTTCAGCTGGATTGGGACATAGAAGAATGCCATATTTGAGCCTGGTCAAGTGATACTTAGGGACGCTATGTGTACAGAACTCTCTCCATAGTCTGCTTCCCCACCCCACTGAGGGCTGAATCTCCAAACCAGTCTAAATCTGACAATTCTAGGGGAAGAATTCTAGACAAAGATGAAGAAATACAAATAAATCAAGATTCAATTACATTGGGTAATTTGATCCTACAGAATTCAATGTGTTTTTTAAGTCTTGCAATTTTTAGAAACTTTACCATATGTTAAAAGCTTTATACTTATAGCTTAATTTGAAATAAGTAACATTTCAGAAATATTTGAGATCTTCTTAATGGTTTTTATGGACCTTGTCATGGACCGAATGTGTTTCCCCCAAATTCATATGTTGAAATACTAAGCTCCAGTGTGGTGGTATTGGATGTGGGCCTTTGGGAGGTAATTGGGTCATGAGGATGGAGCCTTCATGAATGGAATTAGTGCCCCTAAGAGACTCCAGAACTTGTTCTCACTCTTAGCCAATGAAATACAATGAAAAGATGACCACATGCAAATGAAATTTGCCCTTCACTTGACTTTGAAATTCTCAGCCTCCAGAACTGTGAAAAATAAGTGTGCATTGCTTAAGCCACTCGGTCTATGGCAATTGGTTATAGAAGCCTGAACTGACTAAGATAGACCTTAATTTGTATACTGGAGCAGCCTACATCCATTCCCATTAGGCTCTCTGTAGGCTCTAACTGATCAAACTTTACCTGAAGAGTTATCTGTTGGTGTGATCACATGCAGCAGGCATAGTCTCTCCTGTGTTCATCATGCAAAATTACTCCCTTCCTCCAAGGCGACACCCCCTTTGATGGGCATTTTGATATGAATGTAATTATAAGTGCGTTGAATAGTCTGTTGCAGAGTACAACAGATAGTGACATTTTGATCAATTAAAAACACATGCATTATTTCTAAAAATCCCATTTTTTTGATGATGTTTATAAAAGACACACATATTTATTGTAGGATGGAGAAATGCATAAAAATAAAATTCCCCGAAAAACTTTAGTCCTGAATGGTCACACCACTCCTAGATTCCCACTGTGTAAGTGTGTGTCACCCCTTCTAGGGATGTGCATACACTCACACAAATTCACAGGCATGCAAAAATAGGCTTATAGTTCATACTGCTTATAACTCTTTAACTCATTCTTTATAATGTAAATATTTATCCATGTCATCAAATATTATTTTAAAACACAAATTTTAATGGATTACAAATATTCCTTCCTATAGATGTTACATCCTATTTATTTTTTAGATTAGGCTGTCACACATATGCAGGTTGTTTTTCTCTCTCTCTTTATAAGTAACACTGTGGTTAATATCTTTATTAGCAAATAATTGTTTATATCTTTTCTTCATC
This sequence comes from Avahi laniger, assembly GCA_963575035.1. Lineage (NCBI taxonomy): Eukaryota > Metazoa > Chordata > Mammalia > Primates > Indriidae > Avahi > Avahi laniger. The sequence continues at coordinate 15,730 of CAUYSK010065624.1, forward strand.
ACAATAAATGTTTCAGGTATTTTTGATAAGTATTGATAAATTACTTATTAAAAAGGATGTAGCAGGTAACATTCTCACCAGTGGCATGTAAATATCCACTTTGACATAACCTCAGTAATATTGAATATTATCATGAAAAATAATTGCTTAGATGATGAGCTAAAAATGAGGCTGGCATTTAAAGTCCTTTGGTTTGTGCATAAGTTGAACTCTAAGAAATATCTTTATTGTCCACATGAATTTTTTCTTTTGTGCGTCAGCTTTTCCCATTTTGCCAATTTTCCTACTGGCATATTCAACTCTTTTTTCTATGTAGTAGCATTTTATGTATTAGGAATAATGACCCATTGTATGTTGTTTATGGTGCACCAATTTCCTTCTGGTTGTGCTTTTCAGATTTTGCTTTTGAAAGCTTTTGTTGCATAAACATTTTAAATTTTTATGTGATCAAACCCATCAATCTTTTACTTTATGTTCTCTTTTCTTTATTTCTACGCTTGGAAGTGCTTTCCTTACTGTGAGACAGATCTTTACCTGAAACAACACATTAAATATTATTTTACAATTGCTGCTATTTTTAGCGGCTCTTTTCTGGGAGGGTGTGCCTTGTGAACCAGGTGAGCTGAGTGCTGAGGAGCAGATACTGCCAGGAGACTCTCACTTCTGCTTAGGCTCTGAAGGCTTTTCCTCTTTCTAGCAACTCTAAGCAGCAAGACTGACAAGAGGAAGGAAGAACAAATCAGCAGACTTTGAAGATTGTTTTTGCCAGGTCTGAGAGGAGGCACAGCATCTGTCTAAATTGCAGCCTCCGCCGTGCAAGTCTGTTCGGCTCCATCCTTCTCAGGGAGGCTGGGTCTTTGCAGGCCCCTCTGCTTCCTCCCTATCTGGCGAGGCAAGGGAGGGGGACAAGGGAGGTTTGTGAGAGGGGAGAGTCATTCTTCTGTGCCTCCTATCTGTCTTCATCTGCTCATCTTCCTCCTGGCTTTTTCTGAGCTGAAAATCAAAACACATGCTCAGATGTTAAATTCACAATTAAACACAGCACAAATGTGAGTTTTCATGTTGTTGAGGCACAGTCTCTCAAGAGTGAAATTTAAGAGATCAACTAAAAGGAGTGGCGTGGTCTGGGTGCACTAGAACCTGAGCCCCCAGGCAGACACTGTGGCAGGTCTTTTCCCCCTGACCGGTCCCTGTAGGCATCATGAGACAAGTAAGCCTTGATCTTAGCAGTCACGATCGGAGCTCTTTGTGCTATGGGAGTCATTCTCAGGAATTTCCACATAATCAGTAAAGAAAATGAGAACTGGAAAATAGAACAGTGTTAAAGAGTAAATATGTCATCTTTAATTTCCTTTATATAGCTGAGGTCTTCGCAAATTATTTAGCTGCATTCTGCTCCACCGTGAGAGCAACTGAGGGCTTTTGATGTTGGAAGGAGACTGTGCTCTCGTTCAGTTGTATTGCTTAAGGATATAGTTAGGGTCACCTGAAGGGCATGGAAGGAGATAGGGTGAATGCCACCATCCATATCTATCAGAATCTGATATTAAACGTAAAAACGTTCTTCCTATATTTATATTGGGCCATTTATTGGGTTCATCAGAGTAGAGATCTTTACTGAAATTGGAGGGTATGTTTGGAATGGCTTCATTCAAAACCCAGACTCCTTGGACAGTGATAAATTCTCCTTGGGAGCTTCTCCCTTGGCCTCTCAAGGCTAAGGTGATCGTCCTTCATGGAAGCTGCAGGTGGAGAAACTTCTTCCAACAGCCGCTGGGCTCTTGTATGAGTAGATGTAGCTGCCCCAGGGTGCATGGCAGAGGTGATTCATCACCTTATGTCTTAATGGTTCTCTTGACTTCGGATTTTAATCCCTCTTCTGGTCAAACCCAGTGCTCTGGGTGATGGCAAGGACAGAAAGTCAAGTAGAGAACTGATGCTGGGCACTGGAGAGGAGGCACATGCTTTTTGCTTTCCAGGAGTGTAATTGAAGAGTAGAAAGATAAGGCATGTAAATACATAATTTATTACATCTATTGATTTGACCTGAGGCAGTTGAAGAAGCTACAGGTCAGCAGAACCCAGAAACTCTCGAAGAACAGAAGCTCTTTAGCTCTTTTATGCATAATTTATATTCTTTCTCTTTAAGTCTTCATTCTTTTCTGCAGCTCAAAACCTCCATTGTCCTCTTGACCTTTTCTTCATGGTGAAGCTCACCAGACTTCCTAGAACTCTGTCTCTAATTACTGTTTATTTAATTTACATGTGGATTGCTTATTATAATATCATTATTGTAAGGTAAAGGCCATATTACTAGGGTAACACAGAATGGAGTAAGCACACTCCAAACTGGTCCCAGACCTATAACCTTATTAGTGTCCCATTATTCTTGGCTCACCTTACTTGCTTTTGTGACCCCAGGAATGCAGACTATCTCCCAGTTCTGAATATTTTCTCTTGCTCCCTTCTTAGGCCTGGCTCATTTGTGCAGTTTCCCTTGAAATTGCTATTTTAAGTCCTTGGTGTCTTCCGCACTCTACCACAGAATAGTAGACAATATTTCTCAGACTTTGCTGCATATTAGAATCATCTGTCTTGATGGTATCCATTGCATCAAAATTCCTGGGGGTGAGATCCAAGTTTCAGTGTTTTTTTTTTTTTTTTTTTTTGTAGCTCTCCAGGTGATTTAAACAGGTGGCAGGTTTGAGATCCTGTGCACGAGAGCCTTTCTACTCAAAGTGTGTGCCTCAGGCCAGCAGTAAGAACGTTACCTGGAGCTTGTTTGAGATGCAGAATCTCAGGTTCCACTCCATCATCCTGCAGAGTCCAGATCTGTATTTCAACCAGACTATCACTTGATTCATATGCACATTGAAGTTTGAGAGGACTAAAGATCCTCTTCAATCAATTACAATCAACAGTTTTGTTTTCCATTCTCATTAGCCAAAGATCTCCAGGAATGTACCAGAGTCAAACACAGCGGGGTTGATTTTACTTGTTCCAATGTGGGAAGTGCTCACTGGAGGAACCATGGGGCCTCTATACGTAAGAGGGAGTTGGGAGAAGCATATTGTAGGACTTGGGCTTCTGCTGTATGATTTAAGAAAAGTGAACTAGAGCCCACTTTAATCCTCCTTACTCCAAGGGAAATATAACCGAGATCCAAGCCCTGAATTGCCTCCCCCTCCCTTCCTGATAGCACCTAATTCAGCACTAGTCTCTGCTTTCTAAACTCTCCATGAAGGGAAAGGCACTTGGACACAGCCAGTGCAGCACTGTGGGTGAGTCAAGGAGCCAAGAGCTTGGATGACTGCAAGCATCCAAGCTCATCATTTTTACAGAATGTAACTAATAGCAGCCAGATCACACCATTGACTTACATTAAGCATGCGTCACATGTGTTACAGAGGCTTTTCTGTAGCAATAACTGAAACACTGAACACTTCCTTCCAGTCTTGTCCTGACTGTGAATGTCTGGGCTGAAAGGAGACCTTGTGGACCAGAGCCAGCAGTGCTGAAGGAGCTGGTGGCTTCACTGTCTCCACTACCCTAATGAGATGACTTAACGAAGACTTGGGGAGAGAAGAAGGGGTCTTTAGGAAGGAAACGTTTTGGGGGGTGATCAGAAAGCATTTGAGTTTGGAGATTTATTTCTCTTTCCTTGCCATTGAGGAAAAGGCCACTGGACCTATCACCCCTAAAGACTGTGGTATTTCTGAACTTGGGGCCTGAGGTCCAATTTCACCTGGTGGTTGTTCAGTGTCAGGACCTATAGACAAGCTCCACAGGCACCGGGGAAATCTTGCAGAAGATGGCAAAATGGCAGAGCTGGTTAGGAGAGGATCATGGCCATCTCCAGACTCCCAACGCCTACCTGTTTCCTGTGGGGACGAGATTGATGGGACAGGGCATCCTGTGTTTCCATGGCAACATAAGTAGCCAAAGCAGACCTGGATCTCCAGGTCAGCCCCTTTGAGTCTCCCACAGACAAAGGGATTCCACATGAAGACGTTGAGGTGGACCCCCTACCAGGGGTGAGGAGTTGACCTTACTGTACCAACCCTGTGGACCCTCAAGGTCAGGTTTTATAAGCAGTGCTCAGTTGGAGGTCTGGGGCCAAGTTGCCACCATCAAATATTTCACCAGCCAAGAGAAAGTCCTTGGCCCTTGGGTCCTTGCAGCTGGCCATCATCAGAGGTGCGGTTGTGGTTTGGGCATGGAACTTCACCTCTGTCGCAGAGGCTGACTCCCTTCCTTCGGTAACGAAAGAAATTTAGACATAAGCCTGGGAGGAGAGGGGAAAAATGTTCAGAGTGAGAAGCTATTAATGATAAAGAGAGATATCTGCTTTCTAATCAGATGCGGACAAAGACACACAGCTTTTCAGTGTCTGTGGTTTGCACCTAGTACCATTGAGATTCAGTGTCAGATGTCACCACGTGTGATGCACAATGTCTGGACACCACTGCTTAATCGGCTGTCAGGCTAACTAACCGTACAATCAAACATATGTTTCCTTATAATGCCCACAAAACTACCTATGCAGTTTTTGTCAAAAAACTTGCTAAAATCAAGTCCCAGAATCCCAAGAAAAAGCTACATGGCCAGCATACTTGTTACTGATCCTGCTGGCTCCTAGGCACCCTCCTTCCCTTTGATAAGTGCTTATAAAACACTTAAAGGCTGTTTTATCAGTGATGATAATAACTGCATTTACTGAGTTTTGCCATACCCTCGGCACTGTGGCTCAGCACTTTACAGTTACCTAATTTTATTTACTGTCAGGCCTCTAGATGGGGACAGAGTCCCAAAAACTCTGGGTCGGTTTTTAGCCAGGCTTGGAGACTCAGAACCAGATGCAGGGCTATGGGACCCAGTGCAAGGTGTGACCTGAGGAAAAATGTCCTAACTGTGACCACTATTTCCCTCATGCTTCAGATTCTCAGGATCATGGAGAAGCACCCTGTGCCTCTGCCTCCTTCTTGTTTTTTTTTTTTTTTTTTGCTACCTTTTTGGTTTCTTTTTCACTAGGATAAATTGCAATGGTAGAGACATGATTTCATTTTCAAACATCTCCCATGAATCTTTCAGTTGTGTTTCCTGTTAGAGTCATTGCAATGGACCAATTTGCTTTCCTTTAATTTTAGAAATCTATTTTTACTGAAGTCTATTTAACATCTGATGATATTCACTGTTTCCTTTCTTTATCTTTCTTTTCCTCTTTTCTTCTTTAAACTAAAAATCACTTGTTTCTAGTCTCCAAATCACATGGATCCCCAAATTACAGACTTACAGAATATTTTAACCTTATTATTATATATGATTAGTGGTTCTAACTTCAAAAATAGATTGTCTCTGCAAATGACATTCTGCAGAAGCTGAAAAGTGCCCCCAGGGCTTGAGACTGTGGAGTTTGAGAGCCTGGGCTCTAAGGCCCAGCTTGCTGGTTTAATGACCAGCTTCAGTTGTGTCAGCCGTGTGACTGTGGGGGCGTCCCTTTACCCCTTTATGTCCAAGTTTCAGCACCTGAAAAACAGGAACAGAACATAGCATCAACCTCGTAGGCTAGCAGAGTGGAGTAAATTAGTAAATCCATGCAAAGCGTTTGAAACAGTGACTAGTGAAAGTCAGCACACCATCCACACATCCCATAAATGTGTGTATGTTGAGTGTATGCTAGGTCCCAGGCACCGTTGTAGGTACTAGAAAAAAATAAACAAATAGTGTTTTAGCTGGTGCTAACAACTTTTATGAAGAATGAAAAGTTAGGGAAAGGGTGTCAAAAAGGAAATGTATGAGTCAGGGTTCTCCAGAGAAACAGAACCAATAGGATGTGTGTGTGCAGATACACCTCGCAGATGTTGTGGGTTTGGTACCAGGCCACCGCAATTAAGAGAATATTGCAATAAAGCAAGTTGCATAAATTTTTTGGTTTCCTAGTGTATATAAAAGGTATGTTGACACCATACCGTAGTCTAAGTGTGCAATAGAATTATGTATAAAATGGGCATACCTTAATTAAAAAATACTTTATTGCTAGAATGCTAACGATCATCTGAGCCTTCAGCAAGTCATAATCTTTACGCTGATGAAGGATCTTGCCTCAGTGTTAATGGCTGCTGATTGGTCATGGTGGTGGTTGCTGTAGTTTGGGTGGCTGTGGCAATTTCTTAAAATAAGACAGCAATGAAGTTTGCCACATTGACTCTTCCTTTGGTGAAAGATTTCTCGGTAGCATGTGATGCTATTTGATAGCATTTATCCATAGTAGATCTTTCAAAACTGAAGTCAATCCTCTCAAATCCTGCCATTGCTTTATCAACAGGTTTATGTAATATTCTAAGTTCTTTGTTGTCATTTCAACAATGTACATTGCATCTTCACTAGTATTTTCCATCTTAAGAAATCACTTTCTTTGCTTGTCCCTAAGAAGCAACTCCTCATCGTTCAAATTTTACCATGAATTGCAGCAATTCACTCTTCAGACTGCACTTCTAATTCTAGTTCTCTTGCTATTTCTACCATGTCTATAGTTGCTTCTTCCACTCAAGTCTTGAACCCCTCAAAGCCATCCGTAAGGATTATAATCAACTTCTTCTAAACTCCCGTTAATGTTGATATTTTGACCTCCTCCCACAAATCACAAATGTTCTCATTGGCATCAAAATGGTGAATCCATTACAGGAGGTTTTCAATTTACTTTGTCCTGATCCATTGGAGAAATCACTGTCTATGGCAGCTATACAACCTTACAAAATGTTTTTCTTCAATAATAATACTTGAAAGTCAAAATTATTCCTTGATCCATGGGCTACAGAATGGATGCTGTGTTAGCAATCATGAAAATGATACTCATCTCCTTGTGTATCTCCATTAGAGCTCTTGAGTGACCAGCTGCATTATCCATGGGCAGGAATATTTTGAAAAGAATCTTTTTTTCTGAGCAGTAGCTCTCAACAGTGGGCTTAAAACACTCAGTAAAACAGGCTGTAAATAAACGTGGTATCAGTCAGGCTTTATTGTTTCATTCACAGAACATACAAAGAGTAGATTTAGCATACTTTTTAAAGCCCCTAGAATTTTTAAAATGGTAAATGAGCATTGGATTCACCTTAAAGTCACCAGCTGCACTAACCCCTAACAAAAGAGTCAGCCTGTTTTTTGAAACTTTAAAACCCAGACATTGACTTCTCCTCTTTAACTGTGAAAGTCCTAGATGGTAACTTCTTCCAATAAAAGACTGTTTTGTCTACATTGAAAATCCATTGTTTAGTGTAGACACTTTCATCAGTTATCTTAGGTAAATGTCCTGGATGACTTGCTGCAGCTTCTAGATTAGCACTTGCTGCTTCACTTTGTACTTTTATGTTCTGGAGATGATGTCTTTCCTTAAACCTCAAGAACTGACCTCTGCTGGCTTCAAACTTTTCATCTGCAGCTTCCTCACCTTTTTTAGCTTCCACAGAATTGAAAAGAGTTAGGGCCTTGCTCTGGATTAGGCTCTGGCTTCAGGGAATGTTGTGGCTGATTTGATCTTCTGCCCAGACTCCTAAAACTTTCTATCAGCAGTAAGACTGTTTCATTGCCTTATTATGCATGTACTCACTGAAATAGCACTTTTAATTTCTTTCGAGAACTTTTCCTCTGTTAATTGTTTGGCAGGAGAAGTGTGACCTATCTCAGCTTTAGACATGCCTTCCCCACTAAGCTTAATCATTTCTAGCTTTTGATGTAAAGTGAAAGACATGAGACTCTTTCACTTGAACAATTAGAGATCATTATAGGAATATTAATTGGCCTAATTTCAATGTTATTGCACTTTAGGGAATAGGAAGGCCCGAGGAGAAGAGGAGAGATGGGAAACAGCCAGTCAGTATAGTAGTCAATACACACACAACATTTATTGATTAAGTTCGCAGTCTTATATGGACACCTCCTAAATCTCCTCAAGGATAATTATAATAATAACATCAAAGATCGCTGATCACAGAGCACATAATGGAAACAATCTGTAGGGTAAATCAAGTGGTCTGGAAACTCAGGCAGGACTTCTATATCGCAGTCTTGAGGTAAAATTCTTTCCCAGAGAGACCTCAGTTCTTGCTCTAAAGGCCCTCAACTGATTGAATAAGGCCCATCCAATTATCTTCACTTAAAGTCCACTGTAGACGTTAATCACATCTACAAGATACATTCCCAGCAACATCTAGACTAGTATCTGACCAGATAAGTAGGCACCATAGCTTAGCCAGACTGACACATAAAATTGACCAAGCCAGGAAAGGTCTGTGCTGTCTTATTAGAGAGAACCATGGGTGAGCCTCTGAGGAGGTGATATGTGAGCAGAGATACAAAAAAAAATTGAAGAGGGAACATACAGATACTAGGGAGCAACTAAGGAGGCCACTGAGCATTGTGCACTTACTGTAGTTCTGCCATAGAAAGTTTATATTATCCTGAAATCCTGGTTCATTGTATCTACTTTTTAGGTGATAAACACAAAGCCAAACTCAAGTGACATTTTAGATTTGTTAAAATTGGTCAGGAATCCTCCTAAAGGCATAGCACACACCTGACCGTGCATGTATTCTCACATGCACACATACACTCTTCCTTTCCCCTCCTGAGATGGTCTTTTCTGTGGTCTTAAATAACCTTATGTGTTCTGAAAAGAGAGCTCTTGCTGTTCCTTTATTATTTGGTTCAAAACATACTGCAGATTTGAAATGTGTTTCCAGGGATAATGCTGAGCGTCGGACAAAGATTTTTCTTTGACGGGTGTTAAATGAGAAAATGTTTAACTTCTATAGGATTTCTGCTGCCAGGACACTAAGAATTCTTTCTAGTAGAGTTTTCTTTTATGTATATTCAGTTTGGTTTGCCTGTAAGGTGTTGTGGTTCTTGAGTCTGAGAGACAATTTTTACCCTGGGAAATTCAAAAAGAGTGGTAAATGACAGTCCGCAGTCGAGCCTTGTCTGGTGTGTAAATGTTCACATTATTCTAACGAAAATGACATTTATGATTGCAGCCTTCTGTGAACTTTCAAAAGCCAGCTGTAATAAAATTGCTGCTTGGATTTTCGATAGCATCTTTAACTTTGAATTGTGTAACAATATACCAAGGCCAAAGAGAAACTAAAACAAAGTTTTCTTTTCCTTCTGAGAACTAAACTTTGATATTAATGTTTTATGTGCACACTGAGTTAAAATCTGTACAATTCTAAGAAACTGAACAAGATTTGAAAAAAATGAAAGATAGATTATGTCATGGGAATTTTTTTATTTGATTGAGGTTTGCAGCCTAATTTTTCTCTTCCAAGGAGATTGAGATGATGCCCACTGGAGTTTAGCTAAGCAAACTCTGACGTTTTTTGAAATTACTCCTTCAAAAGGATAGGATCGACATCTTCTGTCTTGGTTATCTGGAAGCTGGCATTTCCCCCAGGTCAATAGGATATGTTGAGTTTTTAAAGCAGGTGCTCCTCTGATGTTATTGAATTGGGACGACCATCCACATAGCTTCCATATTTGCTAAGTTTTCCCAGACATGTCTACAGTAGCATCTGTCCATCAAACTGTAAGCACTTGATAATGTTGAACATTAGTTGATTAGCTGCTTTCAGATTATTTTAAGATTAAAACAAAATTCACCTTTATCTTCGCTATTTTGTCAGTTTGATGCTGGCTATCAGAATGGCCTTTCATTTTTCAATGAGATGGATTGATCCTTCTCCAAGCCTTGGCACTAGATTTGATCCCATCAATTAACTCTCCGTGAAGTTCCCAGTTGCTTTGTGATTGTCCAAGCAGGCTGCCAGCAGCTCACAAGTACTCCTCAAAGGGCCATGCACAGAATTAACAATTCCACAGGTTTGGGCACCCAAGATACTTGCCATTCTCTAAAATAAAATGTTTTTTCTATATTATTTCTCATTAATTCTCATGGGAGCACCAAAATGATTTTCCCTAAATGTTTTTGGTAAATATTGAGATTATATTTTTCTTCCAAGTCCTGCTCTTTAAATGAAAGCTGAGTAACTAGAGTGAGACCCAGAAGCCTTTAATTTAATATTTCCAGGGAAAGTGCTCCCTCTTCATTTAAACTGGACTCAGAAATCCATATTTCTTCTCTCTTTTTTCTCCTAACTTTGACAAGAATGGCTCTATTCAAACTCAGCCAGTAGAAAGCCAAACTTCCTAAAGGAAATCAGAGTGAGAATGGGAGGGGAAGGCTGACAGTTATCAGCACACAATATGACAAGAACATCCATCATGTCTGCATTTAGGCCCAGGGTCTAGGGAGAGGAAAAAAGCAATAACACAAATAAAAGTGCAGAGGCTCGCTTGATGTATCCGTAAATGCAGTGGTTGTTAACCTCTCACTGGAATCCTTGCCTTTCTCACACCTGTGACTGTCATTACATGTCTTCCTGGACCCAAGGGTGGTGCACAGCTCTGCTCCTTCGACAGCTCCTTTGAGTTCTCTTTTTTTATTATTAGTTTTTGCTTATTAAGCTCTTTTATTATCTTAGTTGTATGATGTTTAATCATCAAATATTTTGTTTAAGAATACACTGTTGTGATTAAGTATTTTTTGTTATTTTAATCTTTTTTAGTTTTAACTGTGATAAAATACACTTACCATAAAATTTTCCATGTTAATCATTTTCAACTATACAGTTCAGTAGTGCTAAGTAAATTCACACTGTTGTGCAACAGATCTCTGGAATTTTTCATCCTGCAAAACCAAAACTCTACATCCACTCAACAATTTCCCATTTCCCCTCCCCATGGCCCCTGGTAATTGTCATTCTACTTTTTGTTTCTATGAATTTGATTACTCTAGATACCTTGAATAAGTGAAATCATATAGTATTTGTCTTCTTGTGGCTGGCATATTTTACTTAGCATAATGTTCTCAAGGTTCATCCATGTTGTAGAATATGATAGGATTTCCCTCCCTTTTAAGGTTGAAAAATATTCCATTGTATTTATATAACAAATTTTCTCCATTTTATCCACTGTTGGACATTTGGGTTACTTCACCTCTTGGCTATCATGAATAATGCTGCAATGATCATGGGTGCATTCTTTGGGTTATCTTTTGCACAAATATGAGAATTTGTGAAAAAAATTTCAAATGTCCAGGGGACAAATGACAACTAGAGACCCTTTAGGAGACCCTATAAGATCTAGAATTTGCTAGCCTGTAATACACTATTTAGAAATTTGTGCTAAATAACTTGCTTTAGCTAGGATACAAATGTAAAAGGGGCGGGGAGATAAGATAAAAAGTATAGTTCTGAGGTATCCTTTGCCTAATTGAAGGGGAAAAAAGGCAGTTGTGGAGAAAAAAATGCATCTGTGGGCTGTATGCTTTGGGGGCTTCCTTCCATTAGCTCCTCAAGGATAAAGAGAGCAGGACGAGCAAGAGACAAGTGGTGGGTCTTGGGGTTCTGACAATGCCCTCTCACCTGTACCCTCATTTCATTCCCTACTAATCACCCTGATTTCCATCAGAACCCACACCACTTTTAACATCACTCCTGGAACACAGGAGTTTGGTAGCTCCTTTGCGTCCAGCATAAAATTCCCTCTCTCTATCCAGTAATGGGAGATCTCTCTTCAGTGTCCCAGGATTTTCTGGTTTTGTCCCCTACTCTTCATTTCACGGAGGCTGTGTGGGGCAGGCTTAGCTGTTTGGCTAGTTTTTAATTTCTAGCCTGTCAACCTTCTAGTTGAGTCTCTTGAAATGCAAGTTTCTGACATGTAAAAAGGAGATGGTATTACCTACCTTAGTTGAAAGGGTTAAATAAAATTAAACATGATGATATTTGTTAAAAAATTTAACATTTAGAATATAAAAATCTATTTCCTTCTGGAATCTTCTCTCCTATCAATCATGCCTCATCCCCATCTTATTATCCAATGATCACTGACTGCTAGACTCTGTGAATTTGCTCATCTGATCCCCTTTTCATGCAAAAGATTCATCTTTTTTCCACCCATCCAAATCTTACACTTTTCCAAGGCCGACAGCAAGTGGCAATTACTACTTGAAAACTTTCTGAATGAATCTTAAAGGTGACAGGCAACTTGGCCAAGAAATGAACTTGTAATGCATGAAAAAGTAAATTTATTTGGCACTAAAGTCCTAATTTCTCTTCTCCAATGCCACACAGACAACTTAATCCAATAGAATTTAAGCATCATTCGATTAGTGGAATAGAATCATTTTAAGATTAGCTTCTGAAATTCAAATAAGGCTTACCTAAATTCTCCCTAGTGTGTCTGAAATTTCATGCCCAACTACGTTTATTTATTTTTTTTTAAAGGAAAGGTGAATATTTGTGGGCATTGGAGAAGAAAAAGATATAAGTTTCCCATTGCTGTATTTCCTATGCCTGAGCCAAGGGAAGCTCTGCACATGGTATAAGGAGCCCTCTCTTGGAATGCAGGAGCTGGGCATGGGTGTGATATTAACAGACTCTGGCACTTTGGCTTGGCTGCAGTGGTTTTCCTGTTTTTGTTGTTTGAATTTTTCATGTAGGAAAGTCATCAGGTTTATATTGGTACCCAGAATATCATCAGAACAAAGAGAATGTCTAGCTGGAGACCTTCCCTCCCCCTTCATCAGTCACTGAGCTCCCATGCACCGCCCCTCCAGTATATTCATTAAAAGCAGACACGATCCTTACTGGTCTTCAACCAAGGCTGTTATACCAGAGGCAGTAATTATTCCCCACTGACATTTCCTCATAAGGCCCAATCAGAGGAACAGGATCCGATTATTATGGGCTCAATTACTTTATGGTAATTGGGGGAAATCTTGACTTTCATGTGTCTAGGTTCTACTGACAAGTATACAGTTGCCTCTGATACAACCGGGACCAGTCTAAACCTAAACTATTGTCAGTCTTTAAATTTCGTTAAGGGAAAGAGCTACAACAAATTTTGAAAAAAATTTCCTAATACCCAGGTTGACACTTCAATCTTCTTTTACTTATCCCTCAAAATGATATAAACATTCACAATTTTTAAAGGAATTTTCTTCATATTTATGAAAAATGAGAAGTAGAAATGGGTTAGTGATATTCCTGTTTTTGTCTCTTCAACCTTTCTACCTGCTTAATTGCGTAGTAGCAGTTCTAGCTCTTCCTACTCTTGGGGGTTATTTTTCTCTGGAAGACAGTGTCTCTACTTCTTGCATGTTAGTCCTTGTACATAAGGAATCCAAAATGTCCTGACAACAACCATAGGTTGTAATTCAATAGTAGGACTCTTAATCTGTCTCCTACCAAGTGGGTAACCCCACCTGCCATTGGGTCCAGGACCTCCAACCAAGCAGAGTCCAGAGTTGCAGGGAGGGGAAGCACAAATACCCCAGTGGATCAGTGGCAAATTAAATCATTCCTGCTTCCATTCCTGGTTTCTGGACCCATGTATTTTTCTTATAGGGGACATGACACCAGATAGAGGGCTCTGATTCAATGTGTATACTGTATCTCGCAGGATGCCGTTCACTGCTTACAGAGTTTTGTCTCTGAGTTGACACTTCATGCCAACTTCAATAGTTCATTCCAGTGCTTTATCAGACCAACTGCTTCTGAATGATGCAGTTTCAGAGCCCTCTTATTAACTGTCCCCAGTATGAGAGGTTTGATTTCAGAGACCAAGAAACCAATGATTGGGTCACTTTAACTTCCAAGTATCCAATTCTAATTATACAGAAGGAGACTGGGGCAATAACCACAGAATGAGTTTGTGGACTCAATAGTTACACTGTAAGCCAGGATTTGGTAATGTCCTCACGTATAACATGGCTCCTATATGGCCATACTGTAATAGGGAAGGCATGAAAAAACTTTTGAGAATTCAGGTACTGCCAGCTCAGAACCTGTGTCCAGTAGCCCTCAGAATGCCTGGGTCTTTTTCTTCAGTGCATATACCTGACTAAGTGGCTCCAGACCCCTTCATGGAAGAAGTAAAGGAATCATTGCAGTTTATGTACACTGTGTTGTTTCAGGGACCATATTCCTGGATACTGAACACCCTTTTAGGCAATGGTTTCTGTGTCAAAACTTACTCAGTTACAGGAAGTAGGCAAGGGATTGTTTATCTGGGAATGTCTTAATTTCTTCTTCAGTTTTGAGGATATTTTTTGATGACTATAGAATGCTTGGTTGACAGTCTTTTTCCCAGTGCTGTGAATATGGCTTCCCACTGTGTTCTCTCCTCCATGATTCCTGATGAAAAATCAGATGCTAATCTTATTGAAGATCCCTTCCTGTGATGCATTGCTTCTCTCTTCTGCTTTCAAGATTCTCTGTCTTTTGAAATTTTAATTATGATGGGTCCAGTGGATTTCTTTGTGTTTATACTATTTGGATTTTATTACATTTCTTGCATATTTAAAATGCTGCCTTTTTGTCAAATTTGGGAAGCTTTTGTTCATTTTATTTTCAAATTTTGTTTTTTATCATTTTTCTCTTACCTCTCATTCATGGACTCCTATTTGTGTATGCCAGTATGCTGATGGTGTTCCATATGTCTCTGAGGTTCTATTTGATTTTGTTCATTAATTTTTCTTTCTGTTCCTGAAGCTGGGTAATCTCAAGTAAACTTTCCCCAAATTTGCTGATTCTTTCTCCCACCAGTTCAATTCTGTTGTTGTGCCCTTCTATTGGACTTTTCTTTTTAGTTATTTTATTTTTCATAAATAAATTACTCCATAATTTCTATATTTTTATAGAAATTCTGATTTCCTAGAATTCTGATTTTCTAGAACTATTGATATTCTCTATTTGTTGAGAGACATCATTCTCGTATGTTCCTTTAATTTTTTTTTTTTAGACATGATTTCCTTTAGTTTTGGGGCCATGCTAAGTATAGCTGGTTTTAAATACTTGTCTAGTAAGTCCAATGTCTGTGCTTCCCCAGGAACACTTTCCATTGACTGCTTTATCCCTATGTATGGGCAATAGTTTTCTTGTTTTATTGCATGTGCTTTAAATTTTTGGTTGAACCTGGATATTTAAAGTACAAAATAGAATTTTGGAAATCAGATTCTCCCTGTTCCTTTAGGGTTTACTATTGTTGCTGTTCATTGCTATTATTCTGCTACTATTGCTTTATTTAGTTACTTTCCTGAATTGATTCTTTAAAGTCTATTTTCTTAGTCATGTGTGGCCACTAAAGTCTCTACTTGGTTAGCTTAGTGCTCAGCTAGTGATTTGACAGTGGTTTCCGCAAATTCCTGGAACCAATAAATCTCTCAGCCTTTGCTGAAGAGCTCTCCCTGTGTGTCAGGACATGTCTCAGGCAGACAGTTTACGACTCTTATCTTAGCCTTCGCTTTCTGCTTGCAAAGAGCCTCAAGATCAGCAAGAAGTGAGAAGAACATAAGGTCTTCTCTGGTGTTTCCTGAGCATGCACATGGCCCTATACATGTGCATAGCCTTTCAAATTCTCTGGAATGTATTGGAACTTTTCAAAGCCTTCTAAGAACCCCTAATTCCCCAACTTTTCCTTTAAAATTTTTTTTGGTCAGCTCATTGTTTCCTCACTGTTATCACTGTCATGGCAGCTGTGATATTAAACAATTGTGCTGTTTTTTTGAAAAAATCCCGAGGAAAAGGCCATTTTCATTGGATAAGCTCAGAATTAGGTCAAACAAAGACAAGTCCACAAGTGGAGTTTCCCAGGAAACTTCTGCAGAGGTTGAATAATGACATTTCTCTGGACATGGGGATTAAGAGGAGAGCTAAACACATTCTGCACCCTCCACTGGTTGGTAGTCTTCTGGTTTTCGCTGTGATTGGGGAGCTGCTCTTTTTCAAGGCTCCCATAGAGCTGGGGAGAGGGGAATGGGAACAGGCTAAGTTAAAATACCACAGGACTTGCTTTATCTACCAAGATTCAGCCATTTTTTAAAGAGGTGCTCCCTGGGTTATTGCAAGTCTTTATTAATGTTAAAAGTTCTGAAAAAGTTTATTCTGAAATTTTTTGCTAGTGTTCTTATTGATTTTTGTAGGTGGAACAATTTTCAAAGGTTTTTATTCCACCATTCCCACTGATATCACTCAAGGTTCTTCCATTTTTGCCTTTTCTCTGAAAGGCTCCCCATTTCTTTTGCTCTGTGACATACTGTTACTGTCAGTAAGGGCCCTTGGTTGCCCCTCAGATCTTGCGGACAATGATGGCAGTTGAGGGCTTCTGTCTCCTGGTGATTAATTGTCCCCTTCTGGCCGCAATTGAACAGTGGCTGGCACATAGTAAATCCTCAGTAAGTAGTAGCTGTAATTATTAGTGGCCATCCCTCACCTCCAGAGGCTGACCTGATCTACTATGAAATAACCATAAAATTAGACTTTAGAAGAGAAATAGATCTACTCATGGGTACCAAATGTATAAACCTGCTTGCAACTGCATCAATCTGTTTCTTCTCATACAATGGAGGTCATGATCTTCCTTCCTGCTAAGACCGCTGTCTCCACTTATACCCTGAACCTCATTCCTAAGCCACTTCTGTATTGATTTATTGATGATGCTCCTTTTCTTATCTACAAACTCTGCCTTATTACTGGCTCTGAGCCATCAGGATTTATTAATAAAAATGCTCAATATCTTCTCTGAACTCCACATGGCGTCTCTATTATTTGATCTCATTCACACGATGGATTTCTACATTTGCTATGTGCTTTCCCCACCTACTTCTCAATTCTATCATCTTGTACTACAGCTTCCACTCCTCCTCTCTACCAGCACTTCTGCATTGGTTACCAAGGACTTCCACATCATGAAATCCAATGGATGTTTCTCACCTGACATGTTATCTTCTCAGCAGCAGTAAATGTCTCTGATCACTTTCTCCTTTTAGAAACAATTTCCCCCTTGGCTCCGTGACTCACATTTTCCTAAATTTGTCTTTTTGTCAACTCCTTATTACGATTACTTTGTAGGTTCATCCTCCTTTACCAGACCATTGCATATGGTGTTCCTCAGTGCTTTTTCAAGATCCTCTTTTCTTCTAAATCTATAGTCAGACAATCTCATTACTTCCCCATGCCTTTGACTACCATCTTTATGAAGATAATTTTTACATTTGTATCTCCATACCAGGGATTTCTTTTGAACTTCAGACTCACATATTAAAATGAGTACTATATACCTTCCATTGTATATCCCAAGTGTACTTCAAATTTACTATATCCCATACAAAGCTTATGATTTTCCTTATCTTTTTTTTCTTTCAGGTTTAACATCTAAGCAAAGTGTGTTACAATCTATTTGATACCTGAGAGCCTTGGAATTATTTTTTACTTCCTCTACTCTCTCACTTCCATATCCAGTAACCCAATATGACCTCTTGGATCTATCTCTTAAATATATTTTTCTTCTTCCTGCCTGTAATCATCATAAAATCCAAGTTATCAACATTTCTCTCTTAAGCTACTCCAGGAAATTCTTAATTTGTCTACATTAGTCATCCTTGCCTACCCCTTAGGCATTCACTACAACACAAGACAGAGTGATAATTACAAATATCAAATCTGATAATGACATTCTATAGACTAGAAGTCTATTAAATGCTTACATAACAATAGGTAATTCTGCTTTCTAATATTTAACACATTTGTAGTTACACATTCTATATGTCTTTTTCTAGATGTGACATCTATCGGGACAAGCCTCAAGTGTGGCTCACAGATGTGTCTCCATTATCACATTTAGACAATGCATTTGAAAATTAGAAAGCACTTGGAAATTTTTGGAAGAGCAAATGCTTGAATGAACACATCAATACATCTGCAGACTAAAGCTAGTATTTAACCTATAATCTAGCTGCGTTCTTTAGGCAATTATTGGTATTTTTCTATAGATAGATGGTCAAGATATGCCAAAGTTTGTCAAACATTCTAACCCTTGAAGCTATAATGCTTATTTATTTATTTTTTTACCACTCAGATAGATTGAAATATTGCCCCATATTTTTCACTATCTTGTTATGAAATGCACTTTTGCAGGAAACATTGAAGTACTCTCCCACTGTGGGCACAGCATATTTTCTTGTCACATAGTGGGCTTGTCCCTATGAACTTGTGTCATGTAATGAGATGTGACACAAACTGAGGGCTTCAATATGCTGATGTTAGTTTGTCTTACTTTCTTGTGCTTTTGCGATTCACCATGAGAACATGCTCTCGGTTTCCACTTGCCCAAGGACAGGTAGAGATGAATGAGACATAGACCTGAGTTCAACCTGCAACCTGGAGCCATACTCAGTTGGAGTATACAGCCTAAATTGAGCCATCATAACCAATCCGTGGAAATATAAAGAAGAAAAACTAAATGCTTGTTGTTATAAGTCATTCAATTTGGATGTGTTTTGTTACACAAGGTTATTACAGAAATGGGTGACTAGAATGGTCACCAATTCAGAAAACAACAATGTTCTTATGACATATATTTTCATTTTGACAAGTTGTTATTGGATTTTTATACTGATTTTAGTTTTTCACGTGTTCATTTACATGGTCACTCTTTGGAAGTTAGGGACAATATTATTTAAAGGATGGGGTTAAAACAAATATAGGACATCAAATTAAGGCCCAATAAAAATTTACTGACAGTGAGGTATGAAATTGTCCTACTTTCTTTTTATGACAATTCTGTTTCTTATATCAGTTTGGCTAATAATTGCCAGTAATTCCTTTCCATCCTCTGCAGTGGCAATCTCAGATACGAGTGCAAGAGAAAAAGTTAGAACTCTATTTTGACACAATTTCTCAAAGGGCTTTTCAGGTCTGATAAGGTCTGATCCTCTAATTAATTAACATCCCTGTGAAACATCAATACTAGATTAGAGAATAACATTGCAAATTTCTTTTCTATTTATGCTTGTTAGATAGAAATTAGATCACCTCTTAGGTCTGATTCACAATTATTTGCCAAACTCCACTTTACCTGTTGGAGACAAATGGGCATATTTCTTAATTGAACCACTCGCTAAAAATGAAATATGGGAACTGAAAATTATAAAGCTTTAACTGTATTAAGAAAAAAAATGATGTAGAAAAGTGTTTCTCTGTCAGTAAAAAAAAATTATTTTTTTATCAAATTAGTTTTCGCTTTTATTGAAGTATTGCTTTATTCTCTGTTTTATACCAGCTTTTTAGGCCAGGAAGTATTCATTAAATTAAAATCCATAGAGGATATGCAAAAGAACTTTGGTATTATGCATAAGAGACAACAAACTGCAATCAGCTGTCATGATACAAGAGGGAGGTGGGAATTAGGTGGGCTTGGAGGAAGGGACACTTAATTTATATAGTTTTAGCATTTCTATTTTTGAATCATATAAATGTATTCCTTCTTTAAAAAGTATGTATCATTTAAAATAGTGTTTATGACTTAGGTTACAAATTAACTTCAGTAGCCCGGGAAGATTTACATTTTTACATGAATTACATAATTCTGTATGCTTAGCATAATAGCTATTACCTTATGATAGTTAATAAATGTTATCTGAAGTAATAATTTTCAGGTGAGGTGAAATTTTCACCCTCAAAGCCACACCTGATGTATATCTGTTCTGACTTTGCTGTTTATAGCTATAACTTCACTTAAGGAAATGGAACAATTAATTGGTAAGTGCTGCGCTGTTATTTTGGGGGAAGAGAACTAGCAAGAAAATAGAGGATTTGTATAATTAATTTCATTTGACAAGCTAGTAGCATATTACTATTTTTATAAAGAACAGAAATAAAAATATAAATCATACTGGAACTCTACATTCAGTGAAATCCTTCACATCATCGTTACACAGCATATTTCCCGGTGGCTTGAGATCATCTCACTTTGTATCCATTTTTATCATTTTGTAAGAGCAAGCTTTGAGAAGGTCCAATTTCAGAAAACAGCCAAAAATGGAAATCTGGATTTTCAATGGGTAGGCAGAAACATAAGTGTTTAATTCAGTTCCCAGTTCTAGCATTTTAAGACTGCATTTTGAATGTCCAGCTTTATAACACGTGGGCAGGGGAAGAGGGCTGGGGGAAGTTGTCCCTGGGAAGGGTATAATGAGAATTAATAAGCTAATGTGTACAAAGTATATAAATGATATTAATAGCCATTGATTGAGCTGGCTATTATATATTTTGTATACATATAAAATATATATATATGGCAAATATATATATTTCTGCCTCTGGCATACTGCCTTTCATTTCTTTCTTATGTTCTTGAGGACCTCTCTCCCTCATCCTTATCCAATTAATTTTGTTATTACATTGAAGATCCGCTTGCATGAGATTTATTTTTTTAATGACTTAAAAGATTAATTTGGAAAAAGAGAGTATATTACTTTTCCTGTTGAGTAGGTAGAAAATGAGGTCAGCAGCGGAGTCTTAGCTGGCTCAGTTTTGTGTCCTGTGAACTCAGGGCTCACTATGTTGCTCACTGCTCTGCAGAAGCAGGAGGGAGCATCCGCATTATCTCAGCTCCGGAGCATCGGCTTGGCCAAAGTGAGACAACAGTTGAAGCTCTGCCTGCCTTTTCCATTGCAGTGACCTTCTTTCCTCAGGCACTCAATTACTTAAACTACAGAATTGGTAGTGACTTTTCAATTCTAGAAAGCTATTTGAATGTAGTCTTATGAGAGGGAAGACCTGTGATGCTCCTGGGGAATCTTTATAAATTCCGTTGAGATTTTACAATCAACATGCTCAGACATAGCCCCAGAGCATTTTTCAGAGAAGTAATAGGAGAGACAGAATCTAGTGAGGGTTTGCTGCTCTCCTTGAAATTTCTGCTTCTGATCATTGCTAAACCAGGTCTGGAAATCCTCTTATGGCATAGCATTTGTTGATAAAGTTGATGATAATATCAATGACTATACTGATGTTAATGTTGGCAATAATACTGCCTATAACCAGGGCAATACTAGAGCCCACCGCAGTGTCTTAGTCAGCTCAGGCTGCCATATATCACAGACTGGATGGTATAAACAACAAACATTTATTTCTCACAGTTCTGGAGGATGAGATACCCAAGCCCCACAATCAGGGTGCTATCATGGTCAGTTTCTGATGACGACCTTCTTCCAAGTTGCAGCTTGTTTGCTTCTCATTGTATCTTCACAGAGCTGAGCGAACTCTCTAGCCTCTTCTTATAAGGCACCAATACCATTCATGAGGACTCCACGCTCATGACCTAATTACCTCCCAAAGGCCCCACCTCCGAAACCATCACAATGTGATTAAGATTTCAACATATGGATTTGGGGAGGAGGAGCAAAAACATTCAGTCTATTGCAAGCAGAAAGAACAAGTCTTGCAAAGTCCCAAATGGCACATCATAAAGACACACACACACACACACACACACACACAAACATACGTTGTAATAAGTGATTGAGTTCATGGAAATAGGGATGGGAATTTATAATGGTGTCTTTCAGTCAACAATTGTAATGACTGAAATGCGTGCATCTGCAGGTGTTCTAATGACACAATCTTGACCAAGAAATCCTTAATATTCCTCTCAGGTTGGCTAAACTTTAGACAGGTTTCTTCTTGACTATAGGCTCAGACTTCTCATTTTTTAGAAAACTTATTTTAGAAAGTTTGCAGTTGTAAATCTTTTCTCTGCCCCTTTGATAGGTAAATCTTCTCCCAGCCTCTTGTCAATTTTACAACCAAAAACGTATCTTTCTCAAAGACCTGGAAACTATCTCAGAAATGTAAACATCCAAGACTATAGTGCCTTTCTACTCCTGTCTCCATTCTCTGCCAGAAGGTAAGAGTCTAACTTTGATGAACACCAATTAGCAAACACAGATGGCCTAATCATGGAAAAAACACTTGCCAACTCAGAATAACTCAATGTGTTCAACACATTCATTGATCAATATAACCCCGAATATCTTCCAGTTCTTTTCCACCAGCTCACCCCAGCACTTAAAAACCTTCCTGTCTTTTATTTCAGTGGAGTTAAGTTTAGTTATTTTCTCTTCCTTATTGTAATAGCTTGAATAAAATCTCCTTTGTGTGTTTAACTTTTTTCTATTGCAATTTTTGGTTTGAAATTCTAGATGTTCTGAAGTTAAAGCAACGAAGTCCATGGTGACAGAAAAACTTGGAAAAGGCAAAGAAGACTGAGGAAGCTTTAAGGAGATTATGGACGGAGAACGTGGCATTATATATTTACAATGCTGAAAGGTGGCCGCTGTCATGTTTCAAACATGGTCAAATTCACTATCCAGAATACAAGAACTCATAGAAAATATAGAACTGTTTTTCAGTTTTGGGTAATATTAATATGTTGCTCCATTTCCTCAAAGTTTCTCAGAAAATACCACATATTAAAAGATGGTTTCAAAAAGATGGTTTCAAAAAGATTTAAAAAATACAGAAAAGAATCCAGGTCTCCCTTCTTTGTGATAGAGTATTTTTTTATAGAAATTACCACTGTCAGAAAGCGGTCAATATAAAAATATCACTTTGGAACAGGGGAATATAGATATTACAGGACATAGAATTTTTAAAAAAAATATTTAGTGGATATAAGATAATAAACTTCTTAGGATCACATTAAGGTATTATTTGAAAAAGAGTTTCTAAATAGCCATTTTCCTTGAGTATAGTGATTAGGTTTATTCTATTACGCACATTGTGGCATAAAATATCTAATAATGTTTTCCTTTTTATTTTCAACAAGCCATTATTAGTTAACTGCTGATTCACATAGAACTAGGTTTTGTGGGAAACAAATAAAAAAGTTGCAATTCTCCTCCTTAAGATACGTAGTTTAATGATGGAAGGAAATATATAAACAAATAATTTAATGGCATATAGGAAACCGTCCAGGAGCCCATAGGAGAAATTTGGATTCTAATGTCTATCATGCCTTCCCTGCTACTCTTGAAACTAACCCACTCACCAACACAGATGTTCAGAAAGCCATTGCAAGTAGCTTCATACATTCATTCATTAAGAAAATATTTATTGAGTACCAATTATATGTCAGCATTGTTTGAGGTGTTTGGCATATAGTGGAGACCAAAGAAGACAAAGTCCTTTGCTGTTTAGTGTGGTGGACAAATGATAAGCAAACATAAAATAGATTTAAAGTATATGCTATAAAGAAAAATATCACAGGAAAAAGGTGATGCATGATGTGGGAAAAGGTGCAATTTTAGATGGGGTGGTTCGGGCAGGCCTCTCTGATAAGGGACCACTTGAACATGGAGCTGAAGGAAGTGAGGAAACACGGGGGGCAAAACCTGGAGGGAGAATGCAAGGATTGAGCCAGGAAGAGTCTAGCATTTTGGAACAGCAGCAAAAAGGCCAATGAAATTGGGAGCAGTGATCCAGGGAGCAGAGGAGGAGAAGTAGGAAGGAGGGTCGGAGCAGTAAATAGTCAGGAGCCAGCTCATGTAGGGCTTGGAGGCAACGAAAGAGTTTTGGATTTTATTCTAAGTGTGATGACAAGCCTCGGAGAATTGAAAGTGGTGTGCTCTGAACCAATTAATATTTTCAAAGGATGAGTGTGGCTGAAGAAGGTAACAGAGGACTCTGGAGGAGGGTGTTAAAAGGATCAAGTAATAGGTGATGGTGGCTCAGATTAGCATTTCACTACTGACATTCGGGGCTGGACAAGTCTTTGTTGTAGGAGGCTGTCCTGTTCATTGTAGGATGTTTGGCAGCATCACTGGCCTCTACTCAAAAATGCCACTAGGTTCCCCACAGTTATGGCAGCAAAAAAATATCTCTGAACATTGCGAGATACCCCTTAGAAATCTAAATCACTGCCAGTTGAGAACCATTGACTTAGACTGAGATTGCAATGGCAGAATTTGGTGAGAAGCTTAAAGACAGAGCTAACTGTAGTTGTCACTCATTTGAGTGCGTAGTACGATAGAGAGGAGTCAAGGATGACTCCAAGGTCCCTTAGGGGAGGATGCTCTTTGCGGCTGAGAAAAAGACTGAAGGAGCTGGTAGATGGAGGCTGTCTGCTGATAGCCAGGCAACAAGTTCTTCCTTGAAGGGGAAGCTGGGTGCACACCCTCATGTCCATCTCAACACTGCCTCAACCCAGCTACCTCCTGTAGTCCATATCTGTCTTGTATTTCCAGCTCTGTGGCTCCTATGACTATCTCCTTCATTTTTTCTCTTCTACGACTTATTGATGTAGTTGTATATATGGTATATAGTAAAGCAAATTAGACTTCAAAAATTTGCATTTTATGACCATTCTCAGACACTAACTTTTGATATGCTCCCTTTGGTCTATAGCACAAAGTCCAAAAGCAAGAAGTGTTTGGTATCTGTTTTCATTACTCTAAGTCATCAGCCCACACACTAGGGAACAAAATCAGATACAACTTGAAGTTGTGCAGAAAAGAAGAAACACAATGTGGATTTTACCAGGTCAAGGATTAATATTTTCAGGTACTTTCAATAGAGTGAAAAGCATAAGCCAAGATAAGAGTGTGCATGACATACTCGATTGGGAGTTGTGATTAATAAGGGGCCGTTAGAGCCTTTGATTTGTGATTGAAAACAGTGAAGGATTAGTCTGGCATAGCGTTGGCTTGTGAGTGGCCTGGGATCCTGTGCTAAAGAGCTTAAACTACACAGAATAAGGGAATGGGTCTGCAACTAGGAATTAAACTTCTCTCCACATTTTAGAGAGAAAACTCCTACGGAAATGCAGAGAGTTTGTTGAGAGAAAAATAATGCGTTGGTGGTTTACATTTTTTGTGTTTTTTTCACCAGGCAGGAAATGAGGGATAAATAATGCTGTATAATGCAAATGTCACATGATAGGGTCGTGCCTGACCTCCCCATATGCATCCCATTCTAGCCCTTTTTTTCCATCTCTGGTCCCTGTTAAAACAAATGCCGATAAAAGTTCAGTGAAGCATAAAGCAAAATGGCACGCATTGGATGGACAGCCACTTAGTTTTCAATTGCTTGCAGCCAAATATGAAAACGTCAATTGTAGTTTTTAGATGTCAAAATATTTTATTGCTACAGAAGGCAGGAAAATATAAATATGCATTTTAGCTGTAGCTTTTAAATATTACAATGCAATTATGGAGCAGCATGTTTAATATTTTTTTTTCACTTGAGTTCACATGTGCTGTTTTTGACTCCCTCCTAGCCCATTATGTAGGAGTAATAATAAGTTCAATAATATTTAAATTTTATTGAATACTTAATAGGTGCCAAATATCTTATATATATTGTTTCAGTTAATTGTGACAACATTATGAAGTTTTATTTTTATTTCCATTTCAGATGGAGACATTAACACACAGAAGGGTGAACTCTCTTTTCAAGGCCACATAGCAGATGAGAAGCAGACCAAGATTCAAACCCACATAGATAATGTCCAGAAATGCTAGCTCTTAATCATCTTGTTGCTTTGCTTTCCATATCAGCTGCGCAATTTGTTCACCTAGAGATGAGGCTCTGAAAAGAAATGGAAAGGAAGAAGGACTTCTACTAGAGGAAAAGAGTTATTTGAGGAAGAGGTAGTATTCAGCAATGTTGGAGGTCACCTTGATTAACTACACCAATACTGATACCATTTACAGAGAAAGGACATATAGAACAGTTGGGTGTGTCAGGTATGTGTTTACATAGCTAAAGTTGGTTTTTATTGAACACTTTGAGTTTGTGCATCTAAATAGCATAGCTTTTAAGAATATATTTAACATTGTGGTCTTTACTGAAAAGAATAAAGTTTGAAAATTTTTAGGGAGCAATATCCCTGCAGTACAGAGTCTGATTTCTACGACAATGACATCTTTCAAGAAGTTATGTTTTTGAGCTATGTTCATCCAAACTGAAATTATTTCATAAAGGTTTCATGTTCTCACTAAGGTGTCCATATTTCTCCCTAAAGCACTAGATAGTTATTCTCTTTCTTGATTGATGTCTTGCCTTTATCAACCAGACTAAGTGGGATACAAGATGAATTGGAGCAGAGTTCATTCTCTAACTAGTTGGAGCTCTGTGAGATATAAACCTTCAGTGCTAAACATTGTTCCAAATTCTGCAAGGTTACTCACTTTGGAAAAACATGCTGTTAACATTTGCATGAAATGTCTTTGAACATGCATCAAAATATTTTAATAATTTTAAAATAAAATCCAAACACCTGTGTACGTAAAGTCAGCCACCTGACAAGTCTGTTGATATTTGCATGTCTGTCCCTTAGCCCCTGAAAGTGGCTGCTTAAAAATTAAGAGCAACTTCATTGCTTTTAATTCGAATACCCTTCCTTCATTTCATCTTTTAGCTGCTGTGGTTTTGCAGTCAGTCTCGAGCAAGGCCCACGGGCAAGACTTAGATTCTAGGTTCCCTTAGACATCATCTTCTACCCTTCTCTGTGAAGACTACACTGACAATTGAAAGCTGTAACTGCTGGGGATCGCACTGCAGTGCCACTGAGCGTCACAATGTTAGACACAGAATCACAGTTTGAATATTGATAGAACAGTTCTGGAGAACACTGACCCAGGCAGGAAATGGATGAGGAGTTGTACTCCTGCTGGCCCTGAAGGACACAAATGGAAATACATAAAAAGTCCACTGAAACCCAAGGCCCTGGGACACATTGACCTTATGCCCTAAGGTCAGCCGGCACTTCTTTGGAAGGGTCAATCCTTGGTGATAATAATTTTCCCCCAAATATAGTGCTTTATCTTCCTATTTTAATTCCCATGCAGCACAGGTATATCTGGGTTTCCTGGAATATCCGTAAGTCAGACAAGCAATAATTTTCAAAGTGTCCAATTAATGTTATAAACATAAGCCAAACGAAAGTTCCAAGTTGCCTCCTTTAGTGCCTCATCCTCTGTCTTGGGAGTGTGACTAGGGGAAATAATGAACCATCTCACCACCCTCTTCATGACCTCCAACCTGGGGAAGCTCGTCATCTAAAGAAGTGGTCCTCAACCTTTTTTGGCATCAGGGACCAGTTTCCTGGACAACAATTTTTTCACTGACCCGGGCTGGAGGTGGTTTCGGGATGATTCAAGTACATTACATTTATTGGGCACTTTATTTCTATCATTATTACTTTGTAATATATAATGAAATAACTATACAGCTCACCATAATGCAGAATCCAATGCTGCTGCTGATCTGACAGGAGGCAGAGCTCAGGCGGTGATGCGAGTGACGGGGAGCAGCTGCAAATACAGATGAAGCTTCGCTCAATTGCCCACCACTCACCTCTGGCTGTGAAACCCGGTTCCTAATAGGCCACAGACAGGTACTGATTTGCACCCTGGGAGTTGGAGACCACAGACTCAGAGTCCCCCAGTCTCATTATTACAATATTTTCTATTTTCTTCTGTCCATTTTTCAATTCCTTCAGCTATATTTGTATGTCTAGATCCAAATGCTCATCTCTCTTTTAGTTAACAAGTTTCCCTTAAAGCTTCTTCCCCCCCTAGATCCCATGGGTTACCCTTTCCAGGAGGTTGACTTGGCCACGCTATTGACGTTTGCAACCACCCTCCACCTTTCTGCTACTACTTGCCCAGCTCTATTTTCCACAGAAATTACCATTTCCTAAGTCACTATATAATTAAACTATTTACCGTGTTTATATTCCATTGTCTGTCTTTCCCAAAAGAGTCTAATGACAGAGATTTTTGCCTCTTTTGTTTACTGATGCATCCTACCTGGAACATAGATATGCAAAAACTGAACCGTGAATGAATTCTTCACTTTAGTGTGGATAATACCTGGAGTCCCACTGGGCAACCTCTTCTGCCTGTGAGTGGGGGGATCATTGGTGTTGCTGTCCTCCTGGACTGTCTGGTCTGAGGCTCACCACACTGACCAAGGATCTCAGGATGTGGCTTCTGTCTCTTTGTTTTCTAAGAAATTAATCTAGACTATCTTCAGAGAGCAAAGATCATACTTTCTGAATCTTAGTCTTCATTCAGCCAAAGACTGGGAGATGTGAAGGATGCTTATGGCACATTCAAGAATTTATTGTTAAACCGAGAGCAGTTGTGTATGTCTGTAGTCCCAGCTACTCAAAAGGGATCGCTTGAGGCTAGAAGTTCTAGGCCAGCCTGGGCAACACAGGGAGACCTTGTCTCTAAAAAGAATCTGTTGTAATCCACTTCTCTGATAAGAGTTTATTCTTTTGAAAAATAATGGAATTTTCTACTTGGTATGGTCAGCTGTCTAAAATTTTGACTTTATTTCATTAAGAAAATAGACATATTTGAATCTGTTAAATCCCCCAAAACAATTATAAAGATTTCAGGTCCATAGAACAAATTTATGAATCATCTGCTATATTCAAGGCACTGTACCACATGCTGGGGTTATAAGATAAATAGGACACAAATTATATGTGGTATTAGTCAATGGCTGAGCAAGTCTTAGGTATAAATATACCTACACATACACCCATGTGGAAAAATTATATTTATATATACAAGTACATATAGATGTGTGTGTGTGCAGGCAATATAATAAAAATATTGGTTAGGTTTCCTTCTCTATGCAAACATTCTTGGACAATAAATTCAGGTGTTTTTGAGTATATAAAGCATAATCTCATAGGTCAGCCAGTATTCTTACAAAGTAAAATAATTTGGGAATTTTACTATTAATTGTTTCCAGTAAAATCTTTGTTTTGAGAAGCATATTTTAGCGTTTGCTGAAGTTACTTTAATATGGTGTTATCTTCATTTCAAATGACATCTTTGAAGTTTAGTCACAGAAGGGATTTTCTTTTCAAAACAAAATTACAAGAGTCCCTTACCAGGGCGTTAGTAGCTAATGTCATCAGTGGGCCGGGTTCATGATTCCCTGCGTGTGAAATGCTATATTTCACAAGGGATTTTATTAATTCCTAATGTGTTGTTTTTGAGTTTCCTCCTCTTCTGTGTTGTTGATGAAGTCTGCCTTAGCTCTTTTCTACTCCCAGCCATGCAATTTTATATAATTATAAACACTGCCTAAGCCTCTATTACCATGACATGAAACCTCAAGCTT
Organism: Avahi laniger; assembly: GCA_963575035.1. Lineage (NCBI taxonomy): Eukaryota > Metazoa > Chordata > Mammalia > Primates > Indriidae > Avahi > Avahi laniger. The sequence goes on from CAUYSK010065624.1 coordinate 44,766, forward strand.
GAAGACAAGATGCATTTATATCGGCAAGTTAACATTATTATTGGAAGCGAAAGCAGTTCTAATGTGATTCTCTTATCTACAAGGAAATAGCTCCTTCCCCTTTTCATTCTACTTCATGCTCTGAGCTAGGATTATTCTCTTTCTTTTTTGTCTTACAGAAATGCTGCACAATTTTGTAAGATTGTTTAGCCATTGTGAGAGAAATAAATATGAAAAACACTGTGAAGTTCCTTTGAGGTTTTATTTTCCACACTCTCTGCTACGTTGATTGCTTAAAAAGGCACATTTTCTCTCTCTGGCTCCAAGTTTCCCAGGACATAATGATTCTATGTAGAATTCAGTGAGGAGAGAGAAGAAGGACTTTTGATGCCCAACTCACCCATTGCTGTAGCTGGCAAGTCCTTTGGCACGAGGCTCTAATGAGTGTGGAGAAGAGACACAACCTGTAGCCTCACCGGTGGGGTAGACTCCACATCCAACAAGGGAAGTAGCTTCCAAGTGTCACAGCTCTTGTGACCTTGAGATCTAAGGCTGCTGCCTCAGGAATAACACAGAAGGCCACAGGGCCCTTGGGGTTTAGAATGAAAACTCAGGACATGAGATTTTGGGTCCTGGGCCAGGTATTTTAAAAAGCACACAATCTTCAACAATATCATATATAGTAGACACTATTATCTGTATGTGGTATGTATATTCTATATGTGGTAGGAGGTACTAGTGACTTGTAAAAATTAAAAAAAAAAAAAAAAGAAAACACACACAAAGCTTGCCCCAAACCACACAGGTGTTAAATGACAGAGTCAGAATTCAATCAACCTAACCTCAGGCCTCTTGCTCTTTTCTGATTCTTTGCAGCATTTGTGGGTCTCATATACTATAGAACACCCTGGCCTCTCTGAGTGTTGCCAGATAGCCTGCCTTTCTATTTGACTGGATTTAACATTTTTGAACAAATATGATGTGCTCATGTCATTCAACTCTATACTACAAGGAAGATAGACATGGGTCAGACTGCCTTAAGGAGCTTACAATTTAAGAGAGATGTTAAAAATGAGTGCATAACTGATAAGAATACCAGGAAGCACATGATAAGTTGTCACACAGAGAAATGAGAACCAAGGAAGTCTTCATGAAAGAAGTGACATTTGATCTGGATCAGGAAAATATAGAAACAATTTCGACAGAAAGAAATGGGGGTCTTAGGATTCCTCTGGAAGAGGGAAAATTATGAACTAAGACACGAAGCTAGAAAACTTCTGGATATAGTCTAGGGTTGGTGATTGGTTTATTTTAGCTAGAACCGAGGGCAAGCAACAGAAAAGACTAAATATTATTGCCAAATTTTAATGTCACATTAAGAACCTGGTAGCTTATTCCCTAGGCAAAGCTAAACTGGTGAAAGGTTTTAAACAAGGAGAGTAATGTATCAGGAATGATGCTTTTGGAATATAATATTGACAGGAAGAAACAGCCACTGCTCAAGATGGCTTTAAGGGAATCCCTGTATTCATGGGGAGCTGGGTTTCCATCAAATTAAGAAGGCAACAGGGACTTTCAGAGAATGTGTTGAGGCCAGGGTTAGGGTTGGTGATTGGTCTAGAGTTTCAGGGGCAAGTTGGAAGAAAAGGCTTCAGGAGATGAAGGGGAGATGGGGTCAGAAAAGGCAACCTATGAAGCTAGGTGCAGATTAACATCCAGGGAAAGGAGAATGACCTCAGAGCCATGAGTCTCTTGAGGTGATGGGAATGAACAGGAACAGCGCACACCATTAGATTCATCCAGTTGGTCCAAGGCATAGAGTGGTGCAGGTGCTGTGAGAGTTAAAGAGAGGGAGGCATGTGGAGGCAACGTGTCGGAAGTAGCAAGAGTTCTGGCCTCCCACGGCAGCCCGGCACAAGTGTGCCCTTTGTGCTCTTGGATTTTACTCCAGGGCAGTCTGCAAGACAGCCCATCCTCTGAGACCATCTCCTGACTCCTTCCTAGTGCTTTATACATTCTAAGGTTTTAACAAATACTGTCGAGTGAGTTAAAAGAACCAAGGATGAGGATGATATGGGTAAAATTCAAGCCAATTCCAGGAATTAATCACAACGGATATATAGTTCCATTGGTATCTTAACCAATAGTCTGATTTTTCACAAAGACAATGGAGAAAAGGTGGCCATATTATTTATTTTTCAAAGCATGAAAAGAGAAGGCGAAGGCCGGGTGCGGTGGCTCACGCCTGTAATCCTAGCACTCTGGGAGGCCGAGGCGGGTGGATTGTTTGAGCTCAGGAGTTCGAGACCATCTTGAGCAAGAGCGAGACTCTGTCTCTACTAAAAATAGAAAGAAATTAATTGGACAGCTAAAAATATATATAGAAAAAATTAGCCGGGCATGGTGGCGCATGCCTGTAGTGCCAGCTACTCGGGAGGCTGAGGCAGAAGGATTGCTTGAGCCCAGGAGTGTGAGGTTGCTGTGAGCTAAGCTGACGCTACGGTCCTCACTCTAGCCAGGGCCACAAAGTGAGACTTTGTCTCAAAAAAAAAAAAAAAAAAAAAAAAGTGAGAGAAGGCGGAAGTAAATTTTATACAAAAGAACTACAGAGCAGAGGTTTCAGGTTTTTGTAACCAAGGTATAGTTTTGTGAGATGCACATTTTTTTTTCCTGGGGAAATGTATCTTTTGGTTCTTTTGTTTGTTTTTAGACTCACCAAAACAAAGTGAAAAACAACAGCGCTAGAAGAAAGAACTCCTATTCCCATGAGCACAAGCTCTGGAAGGAGGAAGAATCATGGATGAGGAAGGGCAAATTTTGGCAATGTATGGATATATCTACGGCTCTTAATACCTCATGACAACTCATTAAGATGAATGTCTTTTCATCACTGTAAATTTTTCCAGATGAATGAAGGGCTTCCTTTACCATTATATCTTCTTAGAAGCTAGCAGGTTTCCTGCAATTTTTTCCCCAGGGTTTTAGCTATCTTTGCAATGAATTTCTAACAGCAGAGCATCTGTGAACAGAAAGTTTCTCTTGATGTTCTCCTGAGTCAGGAAGAAAATGGTTATATACAGAGACTGGATCTGTTCTCAATTAAGAGCAATGGATTTTAAAGGATTTGAGAAATGTTTCGGAGTTAAGTAACTCAGTTTGCATTTCACCTCCCTTATTCCTAACTCCTCAGGAACTTTTGCGAAAGTGGTCAATTAACTTGTCATGGCCACAGTTGGTTAGTTGTCAGTTACGGTTGTACCCGTTTCAGAATGTACCTCCACGAGCTGAAGGCCTTACAAAGGTAGTAGTGGTGTGGGCAGGTGTTGTCACTGAGGTGAGAGGAGGGGCAAGTTTAGAGTCAGACTGTCACCAAGTAGAATGTGTAATTCCAAACTTCTCTTTCTTCACTTCTTTAACCTTAATTCTCTCTACCTTTTAAACCTTCAAGGAGAGCCATTTCTTCTCATATTTGTGTCAGCCACTCCTAGGGAAAAAAAGGCAGGGGGGAAGATGGGGATGGTAATACACCAAAGGAAATTATTATTTATATGTTGATTTGTGATTTGTACATTTTACAGCATTTTTCTATTTCAAGAAGCAAGAAGTACGGTTGAAAGATAATTTTAAATATGTTACATAACATTCACCATGTATGTAATGAAATTTTTTATAACCACAAGTTCACCAAGGGTGTTTTGCTATATATTGAATTGATTTCGAGATAAAATTCAGAAAACTTCCCCCAAAACAGCTAACAAAATTAAAGGACATTTTTATTTTTTGTTTTGAATGGAAAAAAAACACTTCATAATTGATTAGATTTTTTTCTTTTTAAAACTTGTTTTTGAAACAAATATGCAAAAATGAAATTGGTGACTTATATTTGCCCTGAAATAACTCAATGGAATTGGAGTAGTCACTTAAACACTAATGAATACTGACACCATATGATTTAGAGAGGCCATTATTTTCCTATATTTGATTATTATATTTACTATGAAAACTCATTCTGAGAATAATCGAGTCCCTCCCAATTATATATATGTGTGTGTATAAATATACATGTGTATGTGTATATATATAAATGTGTTTGCATATGTATATATACTAACATATATGTGCATGTATATACATATGTGTGTGCATACATGTACGTGTATATATACAAATATGTATATGTGTTCATGTATGCATATATAAACTACTATACATATTCAAATCTTTAGGAGCTGTTAAAAACCTTGCCATTGTTTTTCTGCTACTAATGTCATTTTCCCAATAGCTGTACTTAATGTGTGAAGAGAAATTTGACCTGGAAAGGTGGAGCCATCTGGGTTCTACTCTCAACTGCTCAGTGACCTTGGAAGAGGAAAGGAATACGAGCATACCTCAGATTCTTCATTTCTTTAAAAATATTAATTTAAACTATTAATATAAATTATTTCTCAGAAGGTAATTAATATTGCCTGCCTTTGTAAGAATAAGTGGGGAAAGTGATGCATAAGCAAGAAGGGGTTCCTGAGGAAAGAGACTGTTTTTTTGTGCTCCCCGAAGCTGCCTGTGTCAGGGCTGAGGCTGCGCCAGGCACATGCACGTGATACTCGAAGTCTGACCTGGGGACGCGATTTCACCGCTTTCTCCAGCTCTTGAAGCTCTTTAGACACCTGATTTCTTTTCATTTCTCCCCCAGGAGATTCAATGATACCTTGGCCTGCTGAACACTACAACTTTCCAACTCTCCCTTTCCAGGTTTTCCTTAAGATGTGTAAATGGCCCTGTAACTTCTTCCAGTCATTTCCTAGGTGTCCACGGGAGCGCTGTAGCAGGAGGAATGTGGCACACGAGAGTCATGGGGGCAGACTCCACGTTGTGACGATGCCTGTTCCTTGAGTTTATCAGTGCCTGCATCGTATCCAGCACTGTCCCAGGTGTCTCGTGAGATAATGGGGAGTGTTCAGACACGAGTTGTCCTTCACGAACTCTCCATCTATCTGGAACACTAAGATTAGTCAATAACATATAATAAAATATTAATTTTTAACTGTATATGTACGAAAAGGGGATGGCAGTTCTTGTACTAGACTCTTTCATATATCATCCATCAATTAACACCCGCCAATCCCGTGAGGAAGGAATCATTTCACAGCTGCTGAGACTGACTTTAGAGATGTCAGGTGACTGTCCCTACCTTAGACAGGCAGTAAATGGAAAACAGGGGCAGCCCACCAGTCTGTACGACTCTAGACTTACTCTCTTTCCACTAGAAATAAAATTACTGGTACAAGTTCAGGAACAAAAAAGGATTTATTTTTCAGGGATGATACTAATGAAAATTTCTGAGGATGTTTCTTATAACTCAAAAATCCCATCAAATGGCATCTATCCAAGATACTTAATTTTCAAAGTAATGGAAAAATTGATACAGTCTTGTGAATCTCTAATATCAATAAGCAGTTCTTCAGGTCCCATGTCAATCAACTCCTTGCCTGTAATGTTGCTTATGGTGTCACTTTCCTAGTTACACGAAAACCCAGGGAAGTTTTCCACATCTGTAAACTAAGGACAATTATGATTGGATTGTTGTTAATATTAATGGTACTTTATGAGTAAAATATTTCATGCCTCACAAAAAATAGTAGCTCTTATTTTGAGAAATCATTTCCTACAAATAATTCAGTCTATTGGACACTTACTAAGTGTTAATAGATACAGAAATATATCACTCATATGTTTTACTCTCTGACGGGTTAACTGCTCCAGGTGCAGCAATATAGTGTCTTCTGAGGCCAGGAGTGCCCTACATCTCCTGCTGCCCTTAGGTATTGCATACAGGTTTTTCTTCACTATATACATTTTCAGCTTTAGAGCAGGACACTATCTGTGTTGTGTTCTTTCTTCACAGTCTTGCATTTGAATAATTTGTACTGTTGAGGCAGTTTATTGCCATTCTGATTATTTAATAGTTAGGGCTTGCTGTCAAGCATTGGGCATTACATTTTTTATTATAACTTCCTGGTAAAGCAACTACATTCTTATAGTTACTCTAACTGAAATACAATAATTAACTGCTTAATTATGATTTGTGAAGACATCATAATTCTTTAAGAAATAGGAATAGCCTTAAAACACTGAAATAAGAAGAAATGTGAAACAGTTACAGAGAATTATATAGAAAAGCAAACACATTTAAATGCATTACTATTACAAATTGTTTATTTTTTTATTTCAAAATATTAAGGGAGTATAAATGTTTTAGGTTACATGGATCACTTTTGTAATGCTCGAGTCCCAGCTATAAGTGTGCCCCTCACCCAAATAGTGTTCATTGAACCGAATAGATAGGTTTTTGCCCCTCCCTTCCTTCCCCCTTCCCTGGTTGATTTCCATGGAGTTTTACTTCCCTCTGTGCACATCATCAAAAGGACCTGCTCTCAAAGGTTTATTGCAGCACAATTCACAATTGCAAAGATGTGAAATCAACCCACGTGCCCATCAATTCATGGATGAATTAATAAAATGTGGCATATGTATGCCATGGAGTACTACTCGGCCATAAAAATAGATGAATTAATACCCTTTGCAACAATCTGGATGGAACTGGAAACCATTCTCCTAAGTGAGGTATCTCAAGAAGGGAGAAACAAATTATACTTTAATGACTTGCTGCTTCATATAATTTAATTTTCTCCATTTTTCCAGGTTTGAAAGCTTCAGAGCACCTTCATATTTCACATTTCTGGTCAAATCCTTCTATATGTCTGAGCAATATTTTAGTTTAGCAGATCCTTCCACATATGGAGAAAAACATGGAAATTTCCTAAGTATAAGCTATTCATAGGAAGGTTTTCCTTTTTTCTTCAAATATCTTGTTAACGAGTCCTTGTTCTGTTCTTGCCAAACCACAGAGCAAAAAGAGAAAAAATAATCCTACCAGATAAGGTCAATTTTTCTCTGTACCAATGACCCATGGTTGATTTTCTTCTCTATTATTTGCCTCTCTTTTATCTTTATTTTTTCTTTTGTTTCCACTTTCTTCTTCTCAGAAAGAAATGATTTGTCCCTCACAAATAAAGAACTTTGAGCCCATTTGAACCAAACCTTTGGGGGACTAATTAACATAAACCATTCAGTGAGCTCAAATACCTCTGTTCTAAAAGGACTATTAGTTTTTTTCTCCCAAACCATTAACTGTGAAACTTCATTTGAATAGAGTGTAACAAAAGTAATAATCTTTCAATTATATAAATATTTCTTTAAATTACCAGAGTAAATAACACTGATCTCAAGTGAAGAATTCCAATGAAGTTCATCTTTGGCTTGAACAACATTTTTTAGATCAGGCAGAAGATAAATCATCCCCGGAGAATAAGAATCTAAAGGCAAATAAGGAAAAATCACTAGTAGGGGATTATTTAGTGCACATTTTTATTTAGCTTATGTAATTTGAAACTCTATTTATGATTTCTTTTAATAAGTAGAATTATAATGCATATAAGCATAGCAAAAAATGGTAAGTATAAGTCATCTATTAAAAATCAAACAAAAAAATCAAGCAACCCTATCAAAAAGTTTCTCTTCATGAAGAGAAACTTTTCAAAAGAAGACAGAATAATGGCCAAGAAACATATGAAAAAATGCTCAACATCTCTAATCATCAGGGAAATGCAAATCAAAACCACAATGAAATAAGATGTATCAATATTAATTATCATCAACCTGAGAAAA
>CAUYSK010065628.1:0-22595 GCA_963575035.1 Avahi laniger
CATTTGATCCAGCAATCCCATTACTGCTATTTATGTTTTGACCTTAAGTCCCTTTACTTCCATGAATTTCAGGTTTCCCATCTGTGGCAAGACTATGATAACTACCTTGTATTGTATACATCTATAAAGGAAACTATATCATAAACACATAACACTGTGCTTGGCACATAATATACTCTTATACTGTAAACCTTGGCCAGGTGCAGTGGCTCACACCTGTAATTCTAGCGCTCTGAGAGGCCAAGGAGGGAGGACTGCTTGAGGTCAGGAGTTGGAGACCAGCCTGAGCAAGAGTGAGACCCCAGGTCTACTAAAACAGAAAAAAAATTGTTGGACAACTAAAAATAGAAAAATATAAGTCATGCGTGGTTGTGTGTGCCTATATTCCCAGCTTCTTGGGAGGTTGAGGCAGGAGTATCGCTTGAGCCCAGGAGTTTGAGGTTGCTGTAACCTAGGCTGACATCACAGCACTCTAGCCCAGGCAATATAGTGAGACTTTGTCTCAAAAAAAAAAAAAATAAACCTATATTCTTTAGATATGTAATAATGCATGTGGTTATATACCAAGTTTTCAGTTTTCCAAGTGCTTTCACGTGTATTATCTCCTTTGATTCTAGGAAGGAAGGAAGGAAGGAAGGGCGGTGGAAAGGAAGGAATGGATGGATTAGTGTAACAACTACTATCCCACTTAACCATTTAGTAGATGAGGAAACATGGCAAAAAATTTGGTATTCCACCAAGGTCCCATAGTAGTGCCAGAGGTTCAGATTTTGGAAATAATCTGGTCCAATCTGTTCTTCTAACAAACAAATAGACAAAGGTTGACAGAACTTCAAGTAAGAAAGTTAGAACCAAACTGGTTTGCTTTTTTTGCAGGACAGCTGTTTTCTGACCACATGCCATGTTTCCGTTCACACTGGGTTCCAACAGGGAGCAAGGGTGGCAGCAGCATATCCAGGATCTATTCTACTAAGAGCTTGGGAGGAAAAGTATTTACGGATTCTGGAGTCGTCAGAGGCTTCTCCCCAAATCCCAACCCCCGACTACTTATCATCTCCATACCCGGGACTATACCACAGGCCATAAGAATCGAAAAAAATGATTATATGACTAACCCCCAGCACAGACAACTTTTATAATTCAACATAACAAGCGGTTCTAAACCACAAAACGAGGCTAGGAAGACCAAAAGGGTTTTAACTTTACCCAGGATAATACTTGTAACACTTGTTTTGAAATATTACACACAAAATTAATTCTTAAAAATGATCTCTGTCCTGCTGGTGTTCTAATCACACACCGGTTGGCCAAGTGGAGAATCCAGCATCATCGCATATTTGCCTTCAGCTCCTGAACACCGTGATTGCACACGGGGACTCGGGCCAAGTCCTTTCTCTAATCCCGTTTCTTTCTTTGGTCCCACTATTTGTTCCACTTCCATGTTCTGCCTCTGTTTCCATAGAGATAACAACTCCCAACCTTCTCAGTCCCAGGGCTATATCCATATTGATGAGCTTGCTGCCTCACTGAAAGAGGATTTTAAAAGACAATATCTTGAAGGCAGAAAGTTATCTGTGGTGCATCAAAATAATGCGTCTGATGGTAGTAATTATGTTGTAAATTCTCAGTAGCAAAGTTTAACTTAAGGACAGCAAGTGACCAAGACAGTTTCGGAAGTTTGGATTCACTGCAAAAAAATTACATGAGAAAGGAATTGAAAAGTCAGTAAGATAGTAGATAAAAATTTAATAGGTCCATCATCTCATTGTTTCTCTCCCTCAAAAACAGTAGTGAAGTCTAAATAAAACTTTTCTTGATTCTCAGCCAGTGTTTCTTATATACATTACCCTGCTTGGGTTTAGTCACCCAACTCGAGGATTTCTTATCTATCAAGGTAAAGTTTACTTTTCCATGGGACTAATGTGATTTGGCATGATGCTATTTGCTAACTGGAATCATCTCTACTTTAATTCACAGTTGTCTAAAATCACTTATAGGTAAGAGGCATGTTTATCAACCCAATTGAAGCTTTTTCTCAATCTGAACATTTTAAATACATTTTATAAAAATAATCTTAAGCTTCTAGTAAATATTTTTATTTTATTTCTATTTAAATTAGTGCAAAGTTTCAGTATTTTACATTTTTCACGTCTATTTATGGTATTTTGATTATTTACCTAGACATCCATTTTCCATACATACAGAAATTTATGTTAATACTATCCGTAGAGCTTCCATTTAGAACATGTGCATCTTGTTTGAAAAATCTCATTTGTCCTTTCCTGTAGGTGCATTTTTCAATTTCTTTCTTTTCTATAGCCTTAACCATGCACATCAAAAAGTATTAAATAATTGTACAGTTGACATCCCAGTGTTTTTCTCATCTCTGCATTCATTCCCCATAGGCCCAGCACCTCTGCCCTTACCTTAATCAGGAGCAGACAGGATTGTTCTGGGCATTGGTCTAAATCACTGGCTGTGATAAATGCAAACACATATCTGCCTCTTCTGTCTTTGATGAATAGGGGTTGAAAAGAGGAAAGGGAGCTCTAGCTGCCACAGTGGCCTTTGACCTATGCATTCATAACCTTTCAGCCTTCTCAGTTTCTCAGGTCCTGACCCTTTATGAAACCTGCTGGATCACTACAGTCTGACATGATCCTTGGTCTTGACTCTTCTGCCTAACCTTGCACTCTTGCCGTCAACACCTAACAGTGACTCCTTGGCTTAGGACACATCTCCAAGCAGGCTTTGTCAACTAGTACCCTTGAATTAGCCCCTTCCTTCCTCCCTTCCTTCCTTCCTTCTCTCCTTCATTCCTTCTTTCCTTTCTTCCATCATTTCCTCCTTCCCTCCAGTCTTCCTTTCTTCCTGTTTTCCTTCCTTCCTTTCATTTCAAAGCAAAATACAGAGAAATAAAAGCTGTGAATTTTACTCTGGCTTTCTCACAACATCACCATCTTGTTATATCTCTAAATGCTTCTTTTTATATCTCTGTCTGCAATATCAATTTTGTTGTCCAATATTTTCTTTGTGCAGTTCATAACTTTTCTAGTTTGTTTCTTACAGTCTTTGTTCTCCTGGCAAAGATTCTTTGCTTGGCTAAATTTCAGTCAGGTTTCTCTCCTAGGCCCAACTGTGCACTGACTTGTAAAATCCAATTTTACTAAAGAACCCCACTAAGTCAGTTTGGCAAGAACCTCTCCATCCTCAATATCTGATCATTTTTCATCCTCCACCATGATATTTGATCACCTTGGCCTGTCTTCAGCAAGAATCCTGTTAGGTCGGTTAAGCCAGCATCTCCCTTACTCCTGAAGTTTCCTCTTAGTAATTTTTCATCCACTGACCTCTACCCTGCTCCTTGCTTATAAATTCCCACGTGTGCATGCTATATTGGGAGTTGAGCCCAGTCGCTCTTCTCCACTGCAAGACTCTGTGGTCTTTATACCTATCACCATGGTCCTGAATATAGTCTTCTTTAACTTGCTTTAAGAACTATCATTGAACATTTTTGACACTCCTCCTGTCAACATCTCAGCTTATCCCATCCATAAGGTGTGCCTCCTAGTCTACGAATGCTTTTGCTTTGAAAGCTGACCTACTCCCCTTTCCACTGCTTTTCTCTGGAGTAAGAGTATAAAAAACGCAACTGAAGTGTTACTAATTGAAGTGTTTACTAATTCAGCCTTCTTTCTGGAGAATACTTAGTACAGTATGCTCTATGGCACACAGGGCAACGGTGAGGTCCCTTCCCAGGGAATTTGGCAAAATGAAAGCACAGAATTGATGTCAAGGTTAAGTTTATAAACTAGACAGATTGTGATGAGACTAGAAACTGTGAAAGTAAGATAACTCCCAGTGGTAGAAATATAGAATCTAAGATCAATACATTCAACAAATATTCTCCAAGTATCTATTATGTGTCAGGCACTGTTTTAGGAGCTTGGGATGCATCACTGAACAAAACAGATAAAGGTGCAGGATTCAATAGGATGTTAATGCAGAAACTTAAAGGATGAGATTAAGTTTTCAAGTGCATACCTGGGAAGGAGTGTTCCAGGCAAAGGCACATGAGTGCAGAGGGCCTTCCTGGGCTCCAGGAATAAGGAAAGCAAGATGAAAACCAATGAGACTGGGGCAGAGTGAGCAAGACAAACAGTTGGGAGAGACACATCAGAGGAGCAGAAAGATAAGGAGTTGTCAGATAAGAATGCCAAGATGGGACAAGATCAGGTAGGGCCACGCTGACCACTGTAAAGACTTTGGCTTTTATTCTGTATAGTACTGGAAGCTATGACATGGCTCTGAGTAGAGGAGCAACACATTTAATACACGATCAAACTTAGGCATGGCAGGATTACTCTGGCTGTTGAAGTGGGGCAAGGGTTGAGCAGTGACTCTGGTTGCTGCTGGTGCAATAACACAGGAGAGAGAGCACAATAGTTTTGACCACCGTGGAAGCAGGGGAAAGTGGCTGCTCTCTGGATATATTTGGAACATAATGCCATAGATTATATATGATGACTGAGAAAGAGCTTAGAATCGAGGATGATTGCAAGGTGTTTCTCCTAGAAATTAGAAAGACGAGGTTTCCATTACCTGAGATAGGTAAGATGTGCTTAGAGGAGATTTTATGAGGAAGATCAGAAGTTTAGTTTTGGGTATAAGTAGTTTGAGACATTTCTTAGACACCCATGCATTTATACCAGAGTCACCCTAAAAGACATCATTCTCTTCTCTCCTTTTTCCTCCCCTTTCCCAGTTATTTTCCCTCACTATTTCCCAGTTAATACTTTCCTAGGGAAAATCCTCTGCTTGAACCTTCCTAGGTCTGTTCAATCCTTGGTCAAACCTATAGTGGTGCTCAGTATAAAAACAGAAAAGATACTGTGTATTTTCCAAAGATAAAACATATTTCATTGTTGAACTGATTCTGAAAGGAAGCCATAATATATAGCCTATGTCACAGAATTACAGACTTTTAGGAATCTCAGGCAGAATCTACAGCAACCTCTTATTTTATATGGTGGAAGCAGAAGCCCAGGGAGGATAAATGACTTTCAAAGGTCAATCATCTTGTTATTACAGAGCTGGAGCTAGAACCCAGGGCTCCTGCAAGCTATTAGAGCATGCTGCCTCTCAGCTGATTTCCTGCTTTTGCTATAATTCATATGCTGCAGCATTTCACATTCTATTTACATATTTTTATTTGGAAACACAACAAATGCCAGACTTTTAGCATATGGTCACCACTTCCCTGGCCTTGAAAACAAAACTTTGTTTTTTCCTTCCTTTTCTAATTAGATGTCTTTTGAGACCTTTAGTTAACCTCAAAAAGAATAGGACTATGGACTGTAAAATGTCAAGCAGATAAATGATTTATACCAACAAGATAGTCTGGGATTTGGACCAGAGAAAACATAACTTTTAACTTTTAAAGACATTTAAATGAGTAAAGTTGGGCTATATAAAAATGATGACATTATAATAGTTCCAAAAATTATTTATGGAGAGGGTACTGGATGATCACAATTTAAAAAAAAATTCATAAGATTTTGCAGTAACACTTTCTTCTACTTCAGGTTTAATTGCAATTTCATACTGAAAAATCTGGGGTCAAATGAGAACAAACAATAGATGCACTCCCACCCAGGTAGATAATACTGAATAGCTTTAATTATAATTTTCTATAGCTACATAAAATGGAAGATTATGGATTTGGTTATAATTTTTTACCTGCACTTTCTCTATCTTCTTCAGAAAATTCTCACAAGACCATGATGTTTATTGGGTCCACAGAAAAAGCAATAGATTCACGGGGAGCTGTAAATCCTTCTATTCAGTTCTAACAGTACAGAAATAGCCTAGACTTCTTCAAGGTAATTAAATAGTCAGCTGCACAATAATCTTTAAATAGAATTAGAACTTACTTTGGAGCCTTCTTTCAACCAGGTCCTCTCATTACATTAAGGAGCCAAATAGGGATTAATGGTGATTACAGCACATCAGTATGTGAAATTGTGGAAGCAGTGTTTTTAAACAGTTCTGTCTTCACCTTTCTGACTTTCTAACTTCTCTCACAGCCTTCTCCTTTCCATGCAACATGTTTAATATACAACTCACTCACCACATAGTGCTGTTGTTCATCCTTCTCACCTGCCCTGAAAGCCTCAAATCCCAACTCTCCATCCATGAGTCAATGGCTTTTACAAATTGCCCTTCTAAGTACAGGAAGGTGATTTATTGAAAATTTAATGTAGGCAGATAATCTACTGAGAAATTGACTTATGTTTTATTTCTAAGCTTTATCTCATTAAGGAAAAAAAAAAAAAAAGAAAGGAGAAATTGTCCCATCTCCAAGAATGAAACAACAAATTGTTCCTAAAGACTGAGCTCTGCTATAACAAAAAGTGGGAGATAGATTTTTATTTTGTTTTATTTTTTAGAACTAGAAAGGAGGATTTTTAGAGTAGAATGAGCTAAGGGTAACTCACTAAGCAGCTCTTGGTTTCAAGGTTTAAGTCAGGCATTATATGCTTGGTTTACATGGTACCTCGCATACTGCAGGAGTAAAGGCTGCCAAGCCGGTCAAAACAGTCAGACTACTTGGGGATTGTGTAACCACCACCACCCTTGTGTAGAGCCACACCTACAAACATAGGTCCTCTTGTCACAAGGAATAACCAATACTGAAAGTCTTAGCATATGTGTGTGTACAGAGAGAAGGTGGGTGTTTAAGCTGAACTTTGTTTTAAACAAAGATACATGATATTGCTTGCACGAGTGTTTTTAAAAAAGCTTCCCTATTGCTTACAGATAATAGGCTCATAAACAACACACACAAAAAAAAAACCAACAAAAAAATGATCACATCGTTTTAAGTCTTCAATGAAGTAATATAAGTAAAAAGCCATTTTCATTTTTTCAAAGCTGAGTTTCTTTGAGTATTCCATTGTTTCTTTGTATCTAAAATTTTGAGTGTTGGTGTGTTTAAATTGAAAATTATGTAGTACTGATATGGAGATTTGGAAGTAAAGGTCAAATCACATTTTTTTTTAATGGAGAAACAACATAGGAAAACGGGTCAATGACAGGAGAAAAACTGTCCCAAATCATCTGAATCGGATGCTTAATTAAAAATTTATTTAAAACACTCAGTGTACTTTCCCAAAGTGAATGTTTCAGAGCCAAATAATACCGGCACAAAGGCATAATCTTTGAACTGACTTTAGGTATATTCTGTTAAATTTTGCAGCTTTTAAAGCTGATAGTTTTTCCAAAGCTTCCATATCAAAGATTGAAGTATGATATGACGTGATAAGAGCATGGCATATGCAATAAGATGAAGTAAGAGCAGACAGAGATCATAGATAGGCTTTGATAACCTCTATCAATTACAGGAGATCACTGAAAATGTTTGGTCAAAAAAAAAAGTTATAAAACCAAAGGATAACCTTATAATGCACTTTCCCTGCAAAACTTATGAGAGTGTTGGATCATAATATAGGTCAGTAAAAATATATTGCATTGAACTGATTTATAGTGAAAATGAGCTGGTAGTAGTAATGACTAGCATCTTTGTCAGTAGCCTAACCAGAATTCTGCATAGAGAGTTATACTGCCTTCCCAAAACAAGGCTATATTTACATAATTTCCACACATAAATCCTCTTGTTAAAAGTTTCTTCATGCAGAAACTTGTTAACCTATTAAGCATTTTTCATTATCAAAGAAGTTCTTAAAGTCTACACTTTTTAATTTACATATCATAATTCCCCTTATGAAAAAGATAAGGGAACAATGAGGAATAAAATTTACCTTACCATTTATGCGAAACAGATGTAACCGGGAAACTTTTTAAATAGTATGGTTACTAAACATTGTGAGGACACATAGATCTTGAAATACCATGAGATCTCATAATATCTGAAATGTTTGGAGATTTCACCCATTTTGTGGCCTATATTGGTGGTGGTCTAAGCCATGGTATATTGAAAAGGTCAAAGGCCACCAGAGAGGAAAATTGACAACAATTTCCTTCCTCCCCTACATATTATGTTGATTACCTCTAATATACAGAATGTCTGTTGGTAATGGAGACACATTCCTTGGCAGGAAATTGAAGAAAATATTTATGCACAGGATATAAAATCTTTCTGAAAGTTGCCAGTTTGTAAAATATCCACTATTATTAATCCCTCATAAAGAACATGGGGAAGGACTAAATGCTAAAGATCAATGAATGCCACCTGTGGCTTGTGAGAGTCTTTCTCTTTTTAACTGTCTGACCTGTGCCACATAATAGCTTCTACTGTTGTAGTCAATAAAAGTTTACAATGCATATATTATATGCACAATGCAATGCTAAGCAATGTAGGAGGTAGCAAATGAAGTCTTTGCCTCTAGTTGTGAAGACAAAATTTATCTGCATGAAATAGCCAAAGATCTATACAAGACAGCATATTATCAAGTTCTTTGCAGAAAAGTACAGTCTACACGTACTTAGAAATTCACTGGTTACAACCTTAGGCAAGGCTGACTTCTACAGTTGAGCTTGAAAGTAGACTTTAAAAACAATTCTATTACTGAAGGGAAGTTGGGAATAGTATTTTAGGCAGGATAAATTCATGAACATATGCATAAGGGTAGATTTCAGTACTTTCTGTACATTAGGGATACCACTTATATTGAGCTGGTAGAAACATGGGATTCATGCTGGGAGAAAGGAAGAGAAAAGGTTAGACAGGAAAACAAAACCTTAAATTCAAGTCATTAAAACACTAAAATCAGTGCAAGAGACAATGATAACTGCTCATCCTATCTAACACCAGCAGACCATTTTAGCTTGAATCAATCCAATTCAGATTTATATATTTGAATTAAAAACAAAACTGTAAATCTCTATTAGATTTTGCCGTAGGTGAAAAAGAAGTATTTCTAACTTCAAGGAGTATTCTAAAGCCAACTTCGAGAGGATTTTTCAAGGCCATCACCACCTGTACTAACACATCCTAGTGTGTTGTACACACTTTGCTAATTCCTATGTAAGTACCTTTGCTCTTATAGTCAATTTTCGTCAGAATATTCTGTCCCCCATGTCAAAGTTTTTCCAGTCTATCCCCATCCATCATGTTCTAGTTTATATCTTCTTTTCTCCAGCTTATGTATCAGAATCATCTCCATCTACACTATACTTAACTCTCGATTTTCTAAACATTTATAATAATTTTTTAAACTCTCCAAAGACAATTATCATATATTTGCTTGTAATTATGGACTGAACTGTGTCTCTCCAAAATTGATATTTAATCCCTAACCCCTAATGTGGTCAACCATATTTGAGGACCTCTAAAGAGATAACTGAGGTCAAATGAGGTCATAAGGGTGGGGCTCTAATCCAAAAGAATTGGTTTCCTTATAGGAAGAGGAAGAGACACCAGGAATACACTTGCGGCTGTCTGCAAGCTAAGGAGAGATGCCTTAGGAGAAATCAGACCTAATGGAACCTTGATCTTGGACTTCCAGCCTACAGAACTGTGAGAAATACATATTTCTTATTTAAGTTATCAGGTTTGGCAAAATAATACACTTTCTAAATTTACTTAATACTTGTCTTTTCTCCCTTGTTTGACTCTGATCCTCTGGAGGACAGGAGACAAAAATCATCTAATTTTTAAAAAAAATCTTTTATAATACTAGGACTATTTTATTTGTTACAGTAATGTTATATGGTAACATGTATACATGCATGAATGAATAAATGGATTTCAGATTCTTATTATATATTCTTTAGGAAGATTTAAACTACTGATGGGGATAGGAGAGTAAAAAATCACTTAAGAATACCAGTATAAAACTGGAAGAGCACATTATAATGGAAATGATTTTGACTTGCAGTTATAAAATCCTGAATTTGGATCCTGCTTCAATTAATAATTGTGTATATTGATCTTCAGTTTCATCCTTTAAAGAATCTGTGTAACACTCAACTTTCAGTATTATTAGAGGTAAAAGAGACTGTTAAGCACTGATTCTAATTTCTGGTTATGTTTGCTTAATAAATGTTAGTTATTTTGATAATCTTAAGTAGTTTGCTTATGAAAAGAATAAATTAGTGAAATAATAAACCTGAGAAAAAGGGGAAAATGTATTATGAGAGGTTTGAGAGAAGCTGCTGAAATACAGAGGATGGGAAAATAAAGAGCTTACTGTGGGAAAAGGCTTGCAAAACAGTACTGAAAAGAACAGCTCAATCTGGAACCCTAATTTTTAACAATACCTATCCACACAGTCATGTAGTTTTTTCCCCAGAAATGCTAACTGTCTGGAAATAAGAAGAAAAGAGAATGACTGTATTCACATGGAGCTTGGGATTAGTCTGGAGGGGAGGGTCACGAGAAAAAACCAGAGAGAATGAAAGTGCCAATGAGAATTTCTGTGAAATATCAGATCCTTGGTCCATGTTGGATAAGAAAACACGAAAAGCCAAGAAGTTGCAGATAGCGAGGGAGGATGAGGAGAAGGAAATTTTGATGATTTTCATGCTCTCGTTTCACTATTTTATTCCTTAACTCAACCAATCTGTGGCTTTCCGAAATGTCACATGTGATTATATATCCCAACAGTGGGCTCCTGTACCCTGGGATTATATCGCAGACTGGGCTCCTCTACCCTGATCAACCATGTTTTCAATTGAGTCATGGAAAACAGGATTGTAATTTTATGATCATCTCATTTCTCATCCCTTGTCATAATATACTACTCTAGGACATGTGGTTATTCAAAATATTTACCTATGATTTAGAGTTCCTGTAACAATGGCCCTAGATTTTATGTTTATAAAGGAGAGCCTAATACTTGCTATTATCCTTAAAGTAGCTATATTCTCAGCAGTGTGATTATAGATTTTATGATGATAAAGTCATACCTAGAGGAGCATACATTATTTCATGACTTTATAAAAAATTTTATAATTATATAATCACCAGGGATGGCATTTCTTTTGTTCGGGGAACATAAAACATCTCAGTAGTTTTCCATTACAGCATTAGTCATATGGGGTTGGCATAAAGAATTAGGTGCCCTCCCCCAGTTCAAGGTTAACACATAGGAATCACAGAATTCATACTCCCATTGAGACTGGTTTGTCTTTTCTCATAACTTTTCTTCATCTAAACGAGTTATTTGACATCCTAGGAGCTCTTGCCTCTAAAATATAATCCTTTAAATGTTCCTTACTATAAGAATTTAAGAAAAACAAAAATGCATTCAATGTTCTCTATGTATTTAGGTATAAATTAACTTCTGTCACTTTAGGTGACCGAAGTATTATAATTTACAAGGAATTTACATGAGTATTTAGAAATTTTATCAAGTGGAAGTTCCTCAGAAAAGTAAACAGTAATAAAATGTGATGAAGATATGGTTTTTATTACGTGAATTTCCTAGTAGAAGATACAGATGATCCCCTCCTTATAATGGTTCAACTTTTGATTTTTCAACTTTATGATAGTGTGAAAGTGGTACCCATTCAGTTAGAAACTGTACTTTTAATTTTGGATTTTGATCTTTCCCCAGGCTAGTGGTACGTGGTATGATACTCTCTGAAAATGCTGGGCCAAATCATCTAACACAAAGCCTATTTTATAATAAAGTATTGAATATCTCATGTAATTTATTGAATACTGTACTGAAAGTGTTCTGAGTATGTTTAAGGCAGGCTAGGCTAAGCTATTATGTTCAGTAGGTTAGATGTAGCAAATGCATTTTTGACCTACGATATTTTCAAATTACAATGGGTTCATTGAGATATAACCCCATTTAAATTGAAAAACACTGCACACATATGTTAAAAAGCTTCAATAAAAAGCAGAAAAGGGTAGGCCAGGGTCACTTCTTGGTTGTTTGGACAGATGGATGATTAAGTTTACCAGGATACTGATCTGACTATAACTTCATTCCTTCCAAAATAAAATGTTTTAATATTACTCACTTGAACATATTTTTTGGATACTTATCTAAGCTGAAGAGTTTTATAGTTTATATAGTGTATCTCATATATAAAATGTTTATTATGAGTTTTCTTTGGAGAATTTATAATTAAAGTTACTAAAGCAAAAAAAAATCTTAAAACATATTTTCCTATGAAGTAAGGTTCTCCTTAGTGTTATGATTCTGTGTATACAAAAGCATTCACACAATTAACCTCTCCTGCAAAAGATCCCAAGATTATCTAAAATAAACCTCAGTGAATGAGAAATCACTGAGCTTTATCTTTCACTTAGAACTGGGGCTGAAGCTATTTCCAAATCAACCATTACAACTGATCTTTTTTTGTTTTAGATTTTATCATTAATTAATTGAAAAAAAATTGTAGTAGACCCATTACTTGCTCACACAAATAACATCTTTGTCATGGAAATAACTATACTTTCTAGAAAAAATGAGAAGAATGGCATTGTTTTGCATTTTTGCAAGTCTTTTAATGGCTGGCTCAACAGAAGAGAGCTGGAATATCATGTCTGTTCTGTATTCAATCTATTGAAATATGTTGTTTTGGTTTAAATATATGAAGAAAATTCTGCCTCACAAGATACACAGTTGGGAAAGGGTGGTATATTTTTATAGCATTCTGAGATAACTGTGGATATTCTTTGACAGTATACTAAATCTGGACAAGTACTATTTCCAAAAGTGTAGCTAGAAGGTGGAATTTGAAACCATAGCAATGAACTTTTCATACTCTTACATTATAATCCATTCCTCTGTCTTGCACTTTGAATGGATCTGTTACCCATGCACGATTTTGTAATATCTTACATTGGATATCTGTAAAATATTGGTTTCCTGAGTTATACTCATTTTTGAAATGTTGACACATTTCATTATATAATACATTTATAAAAAACACATTTTAAACATCATCACTAATCTTATCAGAAAAGTCTAAGTACTGGGAAGCTGCAAAACTCATAATAGTTATTGTGACAGGCTCATTTCATTCACTTTTGAGAAAATGTCTGCCAAATACCCACATCTGAATAACCATGGTTGGCATGTCAGTTGTTCATTCAAGAAAAAATGGCATTGCATTAAAAAAGTAGCCAGTTCAGTGTGCCACTTGAGCAAGGGCATAAGTGTCTTTTCCTGAGACAACCAGGGTATTTTCATTTGATGCCGAAGTGCTCTATGCATATTTTCTATTTCATCACTAAAATCTTAAAATATTAAAAATATCAGTTTTAGACTTAAAAAAATTAAAAACTTTTGCTGCTTCCACATTCTTAAGTGAAACTAGCTTTGTATTTTAAACAGTGAATATTTGGGGATGAAGAATATGACAGTTTGGTGCCACTGCTTTCAATCGTTTAAGACATCCACTATTGCTTTATAATGTCAGTGCAAATATCAAAACAATTGACAAAGGAAAATAATGTGTTAAAATATGATTTAGATTGTTTGAGCTTGGGGATTCCCTAAAAGTATCTCAGAGAACCCCAGGGGTCTATGGCCCACAATTTGAGAACCCTTGCACCATTCCTTGAGCTACAGACGCCTCTATGGTCTGCTAGATGTCCTAATACACTGCTATTTCAAGAGTCTTAATTGATTATTGGTCACATTTCCTCCTTCCCCCAAGCTGTTCTTCTTTCATTTCCTATCTCAGACACCATCATCATCTACGTCATTCAAATCAGAAACCCAAGACTCACTCTTGATTTTTCTTTCTCCATAACCCTTTATGTCTAATTAGTCACTAAATACAATTGTGTACGTTCTAACACTATTAAGATTGAGTTATTAAAAGCCTGCAACACACACACACACACTGCTCTATAACTCGTGTCTCCACTGTCCTACTACAGATAACTTTTGAAGAAGCAAATCTAGATGATGCAATATAGAGAGACAGAGGCTCTGTTCCCCAAAGTCATGGTCTCGATTTCTTCCTCTGCCACTTTCCAGATAAGTGACCTTGGCAAATTATTTAGGCTCTGTGCTACACTGTTTGCATTTTAAAAAAAATAATAAAGGTATTTATCATATATGATTATAAAGATAGAATGAGATAATTCATATAGAGTATTATCTAGATGAATTTATTGAGTATTAATCCATAGCCTGGCATCTAGCAAGTTATTAATAAATGTTAATGATTATTATTTTGTCAATTCCCTCTTTAAAATTCTCCCAGTTTTATCGTAAACATTATCTGACATGTTTTTCTCACTCCTAGACTATGATCTCCTTGAAGTTAGAGACTTTAACTTATGTTCATTAATATATCAGCATCTGAAATATAGTTGATATTTAATAATTATCAGTTAAAGAATGCAAAGTTTTCTCTGAACTATCTAGAAATATAGACTTTCTTAGTTCTATTACTATTTGCATTTTTTCAGTCATATGTCTCAAGTCTCTAAAATCCTACCTAATTACCAGATTAAAACATACTGTATTATGTTAAAACATATAAGCTAAATTGTATAATAGGGTTAATCTGCTAACATATTGTTCCCAGGTTGGCAAAATTCAAAGCCCATTTTAAAACACATTTCTTCTAAAGAGCCATAATAGCAAAGTCTTAATCTGACCACGGGTTGGCTTGAGAAGGAGGTAGAGATGGTCTATAAAACTCATGAAATTATATACAATGTTTAATGAATGTCATGTATATATTTTTTGGGGGGGAAATGTCTCTTGCTGTCTTTAGATTCTCAAAGAGATCTGTGATCCAGGCAAGGTTAAGAACCACTGTTATAGAAAATAGCAGAGGATATAGTGACAGAAGTTGGCAGGGTCCATGAAAGACTGGAAAAGATATATTTTTCAGCATGGAAATTTTTGGAACATATCAATCACAGAATGAAGGCAACTGCCTACCAGGTCCAAATTTATATAAACTTTGAAAATAAATTATATGAAGTTCACAACTCTGAACCCAGGTACCTGACCTCTGAACAAGAGCCAATTAAATAAAATCATGAAATCGCAGTACCAATTTTACTACATGCTTTTTCACAGTGTACCTTGTGTTTGTTGCCAACACTGCTGGGAACTTAGAGAAAGCCTGTGATAATCATAACCTTGGATTGTGGGATTTTTTGTGTATATGCATTCTCCTGGATTTTTTGAGATTATCCAATTTAAACTAATCAGTAAATATTTTAGAAACATGTATGATACACAATTATATCCTGTAATATATAATATATGTATTGCATATAATATATAAAATATGTAATATAAAATATAAACTATAACATGCAATATAAAATGAAACTATGTAATATGTATAATATGAAATATATAATGGTGTTTTCTAAAAATTTATAGTTTTTCTAGAGTAATAACATAATTTTCATATTTAATGTAGATGATGATTCTACAAGATTTTTACAAGCAATACCACTTGAATGAAGTCATTCCTCTCTGTTAATACCAAAAAGGCATTTGTATTTCAATAACTATGCTTAACTCTTTTTACAATAAACATTCAATAGGGATATGCTAGTTTAAGATAGATTTTTCTTTGGACTCATTTTTGTATTATTTCAGTTCATAAGTAATTTCATGTTTAAATGTATCTGGTGAACCTGAATGTATAGTAATAATAAATCAATATTTTTCAAAATATTGGACCTGGGTGTGTACTGCTTAAATCTATATTTGTTAAAAATAGAAGTATGATTGGAACCACACTTTAAAACTTGGCAATTGATTTTACTTGCAGTGGATGTTAACAAGTGTTCTGTTACAGGCTATCATGGGAACAGATATCTGTCCTTAGGTTGAAATTGACTAAAGAGCTGAGGTAGAAACAACATGGATTTGTAACAAGCATAAACATTCTGAAATCAAACATACTGATTAAAAATTCACAAGGTTTCCTCTAAATTTTTGAGTGAAATAGTCATCATGCTAAAATAATACTTATCAACTTTTCATCTTTATTATCTGTTCTTGTCTGCCTCATAAAAATCAGAAAATTAAATGCAGAATCTTTCCACTAGTGCACTGATAAAGCTGTAAATTTAAAAACAAATCAGAGAATATGAAAGTTAAGATTCTCTTGGTAACATTAACTTGTCCAACATTGATTATATATAATTCTCAGATTGCTGGCTAGTGTTCTAAATGTACACTTCATTATAAGGCATAAGAAATGCAGGGAAATTAATGCCATTATGAAAACCCTAACTTTTCACTTTCTTGAGTTATGAAGGTTAAAATTTGAATCTTAACACTGTATTAGCATAAGATTCTGCAATTTAATAAAATAAACTGGTTGAGAAAATGAACTATACTCAATAAAAATGATACCTTTTGTCTTGAATGGAACACTTATAGCATCTGAATTTAAAGTCAGTAGATGAGAACTTTAATGATTTAGTAGTTTTTGTAAATGCTGATAAAGTTACTTCATAAAACAATATTATTATATATGCCTAGAAAATCTGTAAAACCTTATGTTATATGAAGTTATCAAAACTCTTACCCATTAAATAATGTAAACAAACTCATTTACTATATAGTATATATACATAACAAGTATAATTAATTTGATTACTGTTCATTGCATTTGTAAAGAAACTGAGAAAGTACTAGATAGGATGAGTAGTAAATATCATTGGGATTTCCTTGTTCTTATGATGTCTGTAATGGACTACAGAGAAAAAGAAGTAACAGACAGCAAAACAACAACATAATGATAAATAATAAAACTAAAGCTCCATGGGGGCCAGAGTCCTTTTATGTTTTATTCAGCAATGTATAAAAGATCCGTGAGATATAATAGCCACTCAAAAAACATTTGTGGAATGAATTAATTTGCATGGTATATTCAGTAACATAAAAGTTCAAAAGCTTCCCATTATTGATAGTGAGGTTCCCTGAGAAAGGTTTAGCAGCAGGGTAAATGAGTCATCAGCATAAAGTCTACCTACTCCATGAAAAAAAACAAACTCCAAAATCGAATGTGGTCTGCAATGAAAATCCATCCAAGAATGTTATCAGAAACTCTAGTAGCAGTACTTCAGGACAATTTACTAGATATTTGCCTCACTGGGTTAAACAACAAAGACAGGCACATTAATTCCAGAAAAACATTGTTAAAATGCCCACATTTCCTAGGACAGTATCATGTGTGTGTGTGCGTGTATGTGGGTGTGTGTGGGTGCGTAGCAGTTTAAATATGGTTGTGATGGTAGTACTTGTGGTGGTGGTGGTATTATATTTCTCTCACTATTTCAGATGTCCATCTAATTAGTCACATTAAAGTCATCAAAAAGCATAATGAGCCTTCTTTAGATGGACGTAGAAGAACAAAAGTTAATACCCCTGGAGGATTAAGAAAGAGGCAATAGCAAGTAGTATAAGCCTTCCATAAATGTGAGGTGTGGTGAGATACTGAGGTGATAGCTTTCTTTTTGGTCATTCATGTCATTTCTAGAGAAAATGATGGGTTTAGAAGAATGTGTTAGCTCACAATGACGTTGTAAGGTATGTTTCGATCAGGTCTCATGGAGGCTAGAGTAGGATGGCTGCACTAATCTGTTCATACACAGAGGACTGTTTCTTAGCAACCTTGCATGTTCAAAAGTAGTTAGTGCTCCTGCCTTAGATAAGAAGACTTGGCCTTTGTCAATGTATATATTATCTTTGCAAAGGCACATTTGCTCACTTTGGTTCTAAATCAATAGCCTTTTCAATTGTTTAATATCATTGGAACAAGAAAACAATCACAAAAGGCTTTAATAACACAATCAGGAATGTGACTCCTTCAAGTTCTGTCAACGAAGGGCCTCCATGCGAAGTCGGCATCCCCAGAGGCCCGTGCCTCTATTAGCCCACTTAGGGGGGAAAACTGTGGCCAGGCTCATCTATAATAATAACTTCATACTGTTAAATGGTGGCTTGTGGGGCATCTAAAAGAAATTTCTGCCATATCTGAAATTACAGAGAGAGCATTTTAATATACCTAATAATTCCCTGTTTACATTTGCAATAGACTGTTTGTGTCCTGCCATAATTCATACGTTGAAATACTGACTCCAAATGTGATGGTGGTAGGTGGTGCAGTCTTTGGAAGGTTATGAGAGTGGGGGCCTCATAAATGGGATTAATGGCTTTATAAAAGGGACCCCAGAGAGCTCTTGCTTTCTTTCCACTACATGAAGATAAAATGAGAAGTCAGTGGTCTGCAACCCAGAAGAGGTCTCTCCCAGAACTCTACTAAGCTGGCACTCTGATCTCAGACTTCCAGCCTCCAGAACTGCAAGAAAGAAATTTCTGTTGTTTATAAGCCACCCACTCTATGGTTCTTTGTTATAGCAGCCTGAATCAACTAAGATCATCTTCATCTAAAAAATGTACCTTTTACTGTCAAACATGAGAGCTTTCTTCTTGAGGTTACTCAAGCTCCTTAACACAGTTGCTACTGAGTTTTGCATATTCACATAAGTGTTGTGCCCAGAGGCCAATGTTAAAAAGCAGGGTTAGAATAAGGCCTGTTTATTTTCATAACTATATATACACAGCCTGAAACCTGTTCTCAAAACCTAAGTATTTAAGGGCTAGAGAACCTGATTATGGGTGTGATAATTATTTACTTGAAAACAGAAAAAGAAAAAAAGTCATCAAAGATACAGGTTATATAGATCACGAAAGCAAGTTAACATCGTTGAACTTAAAACCTTCTTAGAAACAACTTATTCAAAAAAGTGTGAAGATTTGGTCTAACTATGAGGGTAAATGTTGGTCATACCACAGCTTCAATCAAAAAGAGCTGCGGAACACTGAAGGCCAGCAAATGTATCACCCAGTTTTACCGCCTCACACTCCCCCCTTAGACTATAATCCCTTAGAGGGAAGGAACTATGTGGGAAGTAACCTCTCATATCCTCCTCCTTTCTAGAGCGGAGAACAAAATAGCACTTAATATGAGCTATGGAAATGACAGTTATTATTAATAATTCTTTTCATGTCAGTCAGTGGAATATCTAAAAGAAGCTTCGATCACATTTTTCATGGAGACAGTGTGCTAGATTACCCAACAGGAAGGTCAAGACAGCAGTAAAGCAGAAGCAATATAAAGGGATTTAGAGAAAGAGAGAGATGGGGAGTGGGGCAGGGGAAGAGAGAACAAAAAAAAAGAAAAGAAGGGGGAAGAGAACAGAAGAAGAAAGAGAAAAGCATAACATTTTAAACAAATTACTTAATTTCATCATCATAAATATACACTTTTCTCATTTTCAGAAAAGTTAAAATTTTATAGTTTATTTAAAATGTCTTTATTTTTATTAAATATGGCAAGAAGCACCATAATCTGTCCTGGACTTATGGACTTAAAAGTCACAACCTCATTCTTATCAAAATGAGCATTAATAACTAATATTTTAAATAGAAACTAATATAAATAATTAGCAACTCACATTCCCATTTTTTTTCCAGTTCAAAGACTTCTCTTTCCTATTTCATGAATCTCAACTACTGTAATGGATTTTCTTTGAACTTATTCAAAGCAACAGATTTTGAGAGGCTCACAACAGCATGAGAAAGCAACCTATGGAATGGGAGAAATTATTTGCAAATCATATATCTGATAAGGGGTTAATATACAGAATATTTAAAGCACTCCTATAGCTCAACAACAACAAAATAACACAATTTAAAAATGGGAAAATATTTGAATAGGCATTTCTACAAAGAAGATATGCAAATGGCCCACAAGCATATGAAAGGATACTCAACATCACTAATTATTAAGAAAATACAAATTAAAACCATGAGATATCACATCACACCCATCAGGATGGCTACTATCAGAAAAACATAAAATAACAAGTGTTGGTGAGGATGTGAAAAAATTAGAACTCTTTCACTGTTGATGGGAACATAAAATGGTATAATCATTATGGAAAACAGTATGATAGTTCCTCAAAATTAAAAACAGAATTACCATATGATGCAGCAATTCCACTTCTTGACATATATCCAAAAGAATTGAAAACAGGATCTCAAAGAGATGTTTGTACACACCCGTTCATAACAGCATTATTCAACATTGTCAAAAGGTAGAAGCAACCCAGTGTCCATCCCTGAATAAATGGATAAGCAAAACATAGTACATACATAATACTATTCAACCTTAAAAAGGAAGGAAATTCTGACACATGCTACAACATGGATGATCCTCAAGGACATTATACTAAGTGAAATAAGCCAGTCGGCTTATATGAGAGATCTAGAGTAGTCAAATTCATAGAAACAGAAATCACCATAGAGGGGTGGTTACCAAGGGCTAAGGGAGGGGAAAATGAGGAGTTGTGGTTTAATAGGCACAGAGTTTCAGCTTTTTAAGATGACAAAGTTCCAGAGATTGCTAGCACAACAATGTGAATATATTTAATAGTAAAATATACACTTAAAATGGTTAATATGGTAAATTTTATGCTATATGAATTTTACCACAATTTTTTTTGTTTTGTTTTGTTCTCTTTTTTTTTATTTCTGCATATGATGGGGGTACAAATGTTTAGGTTACATTGCCCTTACTCTCCCCCACCCCACCCTGTCAGAGCTTCGAGCGTGTCCACAATTTTTTTAAAAATACTGACTTCGGTTAAAAATTTTGTTAAGTAGTAAAATTTGTCAATCTTACTGCTTATGTGGTGGACAAACATACAACCAAGTGAACACTATATGAGGAATTATGTTTAAACAAAGCTGAAGGGAAATATTAACCGCTCGTTTCTCAAATATTAGTCCTTTTTATCAAACAAGTTCTTCTAAGTTTTAGGCACCTGAACTACATTTTTTTTGTTCTCTAAAGAATTCTCTCACAAATATTGCATAAAATTACACATTATGGTTTTGTTTTGTTGTCTTAAGACGAGATAAATTTCTACTCATTTTTCTTTTAATCCTTTATCTACTCATACCTTAAGATCAATTCAATATTTCTTCCTCTAGAAGGGCTTCTTTGACCTTGCTGACCACTTTTTCCTTTGGGCTACCATTTTGTCTTGCAAGTAAGTTATTTATTGCATTGATTGCCCAATTAAGTTTATACTAGCTGTGATCTCCTTAAGAGTAAGTATTCTTCTTATTTATCTGTGTCCAAAGAATTTAGCAGAGAGCCAAGAAGGAAAGAGAAGTTCCAGTATTTATTTACGGGATGATGTAACAGTCATGTCTACTAAAACTGCCTTATTAAAGAATTGCAAAATAAGTTCCTCTCAGAGATCAGAGCTATGAAGAAAAGCCCACATACTCCTTCTTTTTATCAAATAATACGAGGTATAATTTTATTTTTCTTTGTTGACTTGAGTGCCAAGAAGCCAAATGCCAGGAGTTTGTCCTAAATAAACGTTTACTCCTAATGTTAGTAATCTAGTATGACTAATCTGGTATTACTCCACCACCACCCCAACCTGTCCTAGCCTTGCGTCTGTGCTGTTATGACATTGTCTTGTTATAAACAACGTCAAACCTATTTTGGAAGGAAGTGGGATATGATTAAAATATGTGAAATATGCAATATGAGGCTAAATATGAAGGGGCTGCTTTAACGTTGTTCTCTTTAGTTGTCTTTCTTTGTACCATGAATAACGTTTTCTACATTTCAGTAGAATTTTAAGCAGCTATGATCTCATTACTACAGTGTCTGTTCTTATATATGTTACCGTGTTTGGTTCAGTTCTGAATAGGCAGTACAGTCTATTCTCCATAATTTGTTTTCTAATATATATCCACTTGTGTGTCATATTATTCTTTTTATCTAAAACTATGGCTAAAATAAAATACGCTACTTTTCAAAGTAATCAGAATCTAGTCAAGACCCTTTCTATGCACATTTTAATTGGTAAAACTAAAACAATAGGAAATATGATTTCCTTCTTAACAATTTTGAACCTCAGAATTCAGTAGACAGGTATACAGATTTAGACTTAAAATTGACTTTGATTCCATGGAAAAATCATTTTACAACATAAGACTACATTATCTATAAAGTTCTTTCCACACTAAAGACCTTATAGATCTACCAGCAGTATCTACAATGTTAGTTGTGGTGCTAAACCTTTTCATGGCAATAAGCATAAATGCTTGTTTGCATGTGCACATGTATATGCTTACATATTGCTTTCAATGAAAAGAAGAAACCTTGAATATCATGTGAAAATACTACTCCATGCGGATTAACATAAAATAAAAATATCTAAACTGTAGAACTCAGTATTTTATGTGTTTGCTATAAACCTCTTAATTAAGCATATTTTCAACATTATTTTACTTATGGCTTAAAATACACAACTGAAAAGATAATTTCCACAAATCGGACCTCAACAAATTCAGAAAAATAGAAATTATACCGTGTACTTTCTCGAACCATAGTGGTTTAAAATTAGAGTTCAATTTCAACAGAAATACTCGCCACCTCACAAAGTCACAGAAATTAAACAATCTATTGTTGACTAACTCCTGGGTCAAGGAGGAAATACAGAGGGAAATCAAGAACTTCTTCGAACTAAATGATAACGGAGAAACAAGCTATTAAAACCTATGGGACACAGCAAAAATATTCCTAAGAGG